>PVJX010039055.1:0-15963 GCA_004027295.1 Dolichotis patagonum
CAGGCTCTGACCCAGAAGGTCACTGTGGGCACCCTCTCACTTCCTGGCCCAGCAGGAGACTGCCAAGTACGGGCTGCCCCAAGGACTTCCTGGGGCTCCAGCCCAGCAGAGGCGTGTGTGGCTGGCTCTCACTCCCCAGGGGCCTCTTCTCAGGCCGAGGACCCTCAGCTCCTGCTCCTGGACCGAACACCAAGTCTTCTGACCTCAGCCCACAGGCCCAGCCCCACCCAGGGCCCCGGGTGGGAGGCAAGGGCCAGCCTCTGCCTGGCCACCCTTCCTGACCTCTGCAGTGCTAGGAACAAGAGAAGCCTTTCGACTGGGCTCCCAGCAGTTCTCCCTGGGCCCGCACCAGGGACAACATCATGCCCTGACCACCGCTGACCTCCCCCAGGGAGAGGGGCCCCCGCCCACTCCCCTCCGGCTGGCAGGACTCTGTGGCAAGAGCCAGGCTTGGTTAACAGATAACCCCTCCCCCCTCCAAAGTAGGAAAAATCTAAGGAAGCCAGCAGCAGGCATGCAAGGATGGCTTGGCCAGGCAGACAGAGGGCCCCTGAGGTCTGCAGGAGCAGAGTGTCCCAGCCCGTGAGGTGGATGGGTCTCAGCTGCATTGCTGGGCTTCCGTCGAGCAGGTGCTACTGGACTCTGCAGTGCCCAGTGAGAACGGTCCAAGCTCTACCTCAGGGCCACCAGGAGGGCCACAGGGCAGTGCTGCCTCTCCCTCCCTGGAGACAAGGTGGGCTGCAGTGGAGCTCTGAGGAAGGACTTCCCTTCGGGGGAGGCCAGGGGAGACCAGGCTTACCCACGAGGCCTAGCAGTAAGGGCTGGGATTCGAGCTTCTGGCTGCACCCTTGGGAAAAACATGAGATTCCATGGGGACAGGAGACTGGGGGGCAGTGGGACCGTGGCCCTGGCATTGCTTTGTTTCCGTGCACGCTCTGGGGTCAGGGGCTGTCCACAGCAAGAATGGCTCTAACCAGGACTTCTGAGAGCAGCAAGGACACCTGGCCCTTTGCTGTCCTAGAAAAGAAACCAAGACCCTGACCCCAGTGGGTCAAGGAGACGATAGTCAGACTGGGGACCCCCAGAGGCAGCAGGCACAGCAAGGACCAGGGGGGCAAGGGGATAAGGAGCTTCCTGTGGAGCCCCACCACCCGGAGGGCCAGCAGGGAGTGTTGGCTCCACGACACAGAATCCACGTCCCTAGCCACTGCCACACAAGGGACAGGCTGTCAGGACAGGCCAGGCTAGAGACAGCTGCCTGTTACAAAGCTAAAGCCTCGACTAATTAGGCAGCCAGGGGACGTTGATTGGGTCCTTAAGTTACCGAGCTGAGTAAAAGCCTGGGAAGAAGAGCAGAGAGCTGCTAAGGCCATCTAGATATTTACTAATTGTCAGCCAATCATCTGTCCTCTAGTTTGATCATCTACCTACCCATCAATCACTCAATCATCATGTATCATCTATCATTTGTTTATCTGCCCATTTATCACCTCTATCAATTGCTTGTGCATCCGTTATCCACCCAGCCACTCACCCACCCACCCACCCATCCAGCCATCCACTCATGGGGATCATCTCTGTCCATTACTTCTCTACCCACCTGCCTACCTATCTACCCTCTCACCAACCTATCCTGTCACCAGACAGCACTCAGCCAGTGACAGGAGTGACACCTGAGAATTTACCTGTCCTGTCATCCCCAGCACCCAGGGACTTTCTGGACCTTCCTCTACACATGAGGTGGTGGCTGAAACTGGAGAAGGTACATGCCCAGGTAAGGCCAGCAGCTATCAAGTGGCACTTGGGAGTCTCTGTGCCACCTGTCGGGGCTGCCCCTGATGGGCAGGGTGCTGTGTGCCAGAATCACAGAGCATGGGCCACCTGCAGCCACCGTGCCTCAGGACCTGTCCCCCACGCCACAGCTCTCTGGGTAGAGGCCTGCCTGCCTTCTGCCTTCCCCGAGTGCAATGCCACACAGCTGGTCTCTCTTTTTGCTCCAAATCAATGGTTTCAGTAGCCTGAACATAACCACATGAAGGACCCAAGACCCCAGGCCATAAGGAGCACTCCCCTGGGTACTAAAATCCAGCCAGGATGGCTGGGAAGCCCAGCCCCCTGCCCCCAGCCCTCAGATGCCCAGCATCCATACCTCCCACTGCTACTTCCCACCCCGCTGCCCTGCCTCCCGGACTGCAGGGCACAGAGGCCTCCTCTACGCATGTCCAGGAATCTGTGGTCTGTATGCCAGCGTGGGGACACTGCTTGTGGAGGAGGTGAGTAAGAGCACGCACTGAAACACGGCTCTTCTGCCAACTGGGAGTGCTGAGCAGGCCGGGAGGGAGAGGCCATGCACTGCGGGGGAGTCACGCGGGCCCATGATCATTCATGCACACATCCCTCAGGTCACTAATGCTCCAAACACTCGGCCAGCTCTTAGGGTGCCATCACAGGGAGGGTTGGTGGGGACCATCCCTGCCATGCTGGAACTGGGGCTCCATGAGGCACGCTGCTGGGGGAAGTGAAGTCAGTGATCTCTCAGTGACACAGCCAGTGTCCCCTCTTACACTTCCCCAGGACCAGGAGTTTTCTGCCTCACCAAGCGCACCTGGAACAGTGTTTACGAATGACCCAGAACCGAGGCTGGTTCTGCCCCCACTAAACACTCTCTCTTCTACCTAACAATGCCCAGGAATTATAGAGGCGTCTGTTCTTTTTGGAGTCTTTGTTTATCATAAGGCATGGGTGGGAGGGGAAAAGGGGAACAGGTTAGAACAACAGAGCCTGGACAGTTCTTCGTGAGGTGCTGCCGGCCTAACAAGGGCTCTCAGTCCCCCCGGAGAGTGCGCGGCAGGGAAGGAGCCACGCTTGTGTTAACAGTACTTGGGGGGAGGCCGGCTAAGCCTGAGGAAAACCTGGGCCTGGGATAGGAGGTGCGCTGTTGAAAGTGGACCCCAACACCGGCATGCCCAGTCTGCGTGAGATGTAAATGAAAGTGGGCAGGCGGGTCACTGATCACGATGGAGCCCCAGGAGGCCACCCCACCTGGGGAGGGAACCTCAGAGCCGACTCCTCCCAATTCCCACTGCTCCTCGCTGCTGAGGGCTCTGGCCTGCCTGGACGGGAACCTCTTCTGCTGCAGCGTGGCTGAAATCGCCTTTCCCAGTCACTGAAACCAGGCGTGGTCCAGTCTCGTAACGGCCTCACCAGTCCTCCTCTCACCCTAGAGGAACCGGAGACGTGTGGCCAGCCCCGTTCAACTGGTGTCCTAAAAGCACACACTTGCAGTGCACACACACGTGCCTACACCCTCACACACATGCACGCATGCACGCCTCCTCCATCAGATGGTACCAGGATCTAGTGTCATCCTGCTGTGCTCCAGATGCGCCACGCAAAGGGCTCTGCAGCTGGCCTGCACGGAGGACCTGGGTGGGCGCTGCCTAGGCTCCTTGGCTGCTGTCTAGGTGGCTCTACCCAGGGGCCCTAGCACAACCACCAGCTGGGAAGCCAGGCGGGCGCTGTCCCTTCAGCACCACCGAGCTTGCGTGCGCGGGCGCTGTCCGCTCAGCACCACTCCTAAGGGTGCGAGAGCGGGGCCAGGCGGGATGGCGCTGCGCCCGCAGGGTGCTAGGCCTACCTAGTTTTTGCATGCACGCACGGAGCCTTTCTTCAAGATTGGACACTCTGCTCTGCAGTTCATCGTAGTCATAGGCGCCAATTTCCTCTTGCAGTTCGTTAAGCACTGACGTCAGATTCTGGACCTCCTCCTTAAACTGCAATACCAATTTGGCATCGGCCTTGTACTCTTCCAACACAGGGATCAAAGGCCTAAGTTCATCCATTTTCGCTTTTATCGCCTGCAAGGTTAAAATAAGCTGGGTTCAGTGCGGTGCATGCAAGAACTCGTACCACCCTGCCTCGGCCTGGTTTCTCCCTACGCGAGGGACGTGTGCACACTGCCGCTTTAGGTCTGCATTTATTTATTCTGGTCCAAAGAGTTAGGAGAGCATATTAAACAGTCCTCAGAACACCAGCATATTTGGGAAAGGTCTTTATTGTCAGTTTAGAATGCAACATCTTAAGGTTACATGCTTTTAAATCACATACACAAAGTTCTTTTTTTTCTTTCTTTTTCAAAAAATGCATTGACAAGGGTTCAAACTATTCATGAAATGCATCTAGAGTCGCATGCAAAGGAGGATCCTGGTTGGATTCAAGGTTCCTTAGTGATATGGTGCTAAGTATTGGAAAATAATAGTAAAAATGCATGGTGCAAAAAGCTCTCTGGCTCTTTCATGGTTACATGGGAGTGGACTGCATCTTCAGTCACTGCAGCATTGTAAAAACGCTTTTAAGTTAGCCCTGCAAGCAAGAAAATGAAACACTGTTGAAAAACTAGCTCACTAGCCTTCCTTACACAGAGAGACAAATATTTGCATGGTCACTTCTTTTAAAAAAAATCACACTTTAACGCTGGCAAAACAAACTGACTTCAACACGACGTAGATTCCCTCACAGCAATTTGCTTGGGTTTCTTAGCACAAGGAAAGCAATGCAAAAGGCAAGGGCTTGTTTTTCTTTCCTCAAAGTCACGATTTGCAACTCAGACAACGTCTTGGGGGACAATGTCCAAAAAGATAAGAAACTTGGTGGTTGCTGAAGAAACCCTGTCTTTAGAGGGGGTCTGGCAGGAACCGCCGAGGAACCGCCGAGGGGCATGCTAGCCTTCTCCCAAGGGCCATCTTTATGGGCCAAAAAGGTCAAACTCTCTCTTCAGGGTAATTCACAATCACACATCAGAGACAAGGACAAAAACGCTCACCCAGCCTCAGACAAGAGCAGCCCGGGGCATTTCAGCTGGACAGGGTCAAGCCTGGGCGAATTTTATCTCTCAGACAGATCTGTAACTTGGCTAGCTTGCTGGTTCGGCTATCTGCTGCTTCTAATGTACTGCTTCTAAAGGAGAATTAGTTCTTGCTTCATGCAGGGAGGACATCAAAGGAAAGCATTAGCATAAAAGGACAGGAAGACAGAGATAGGGACGTCAGCAGTTCCCAGCCAAGCGAGGAGGAGGCTGCGTAATTTGACCTGTTCACGTCCATCAGGGCCTGATTGCTAATTAACATGCACACACACCTTCATTAAGGCGGCATATAACTTTCCACCAAACAGCAGCACAGCTGGTGCACACATACGTACCGATACATGCGCATATAGCATCTCAGGTCAAAGGACCAGAGTGATCTGGAGACACATAGTGCTTACCGCAAGCTGGGGGACAGCTCGGGCTCCTTTCTCCCTGTGTCTACAGCGTGCCTTGTCATAGCTAAATTGGGTCACATGTGAAAGACTGCCCTGCGTGATCCCTGCTCAGAAACAGCTCTAATCAATTAAGCTAATCCTCGGTTAATGTGATTACCTGCGGCAGCTGTAGAATGACAAGGGCCAAAATGATGTTCCTTCACAGCTAATGTGACTTGGCTGGAGGAGCGAAGGGGGCGAGAGGGACCCCGGCTTCTAAACCAGACCTGCCTCCAAACCAGGGCTGGTGTGTGCTGCGTGCTGCCACACACCCCCCTTCAGGTGTCTCTACCAGGGTGAGGGCTCTCTACCCCAAGGGCGACAGCCCTCGGTGAGACAAGGGTTCTTTCTGTATCCCGTCTGCTCTCAACTCACTATTTGTGTGGGCAGAGGGGAAGCAGGAAGGGAAAACAAGCCCAGCCTTGGAGGAGGATGAGGAGAAAGAAGAGAAAGAAAAAGAGGAGGACCAAAAAACAGGACGAGGAGGAAAGAGGAGGAACAGGAGAGGATGAAGGAGAAGAGAAGGAAGAGAGGGTTGGGAAGGAAGAGGAGGAGGAGACAGGGAAGGACAGGACAGGAGAGGAGAGAGGACAAGACAGGACAGGAGAGGACAGGAGAGAAGAGAAGACAAGACAGGAGAGGACAGGAGGGATACATACCTTGAACTGCCTGGCAAGGTGTTGCTTATGACTCTCTTCCACCTGCTTGAACCTGGACTCCAGCCCCCTCATCTGGTTCTCCATCTTCTCCACATACTGCAGGTCCCTCTGAGTCCTCCTGTCCAAGACCTCTATGGATTGAGACATGTTTTGCACCTGTCAAAAGGGCAACACGTTCAAGGCCACAGCTTCAGCAGGTGCCTGCGATCATGCCTGCCCGCTCACACGCCACACTGACCTGCGATCACGCCTGCCCACTCACACACCACACTGACCTTTCCACGCAGCCACGCCCGCACCCCGGAGGGGCCTGTGTATTATTTACCAGCTAATCACCAGTTCCGGCACCACAGGACAGAGAAAACTCCCTAAACGCAGCAAAGTGACTTGGTAAACACCCCTGCACTGTCTTCTAGCCTGGCTCTTACACCCTGACGCACACCTGCGCACAAGTTGGGTTCCTCCCGGGCTGCAGAGGACTTGGGGCGATTTATCTTCTTCCCTGTTTGGGGGTGGAGGCTGTTTCTATGCTGTTATGTCACACAATGATCTCAGCGATAAATACCCAGAGAGGCACAGCACGGGGGGCTGCCCACCCCGGGTATAAATTCCCTTCCCTTCCATCTGGCAGGGAGGGGGCCTGCCTGCAAGGGCGGTGGTGCTGCTTGAGGAATGAAAGAACAAGAAAACCACTCTGCAGCCTCGGTGCCGAGCCCGCTCCGTCTCCCGCCATCCATCACCCCCACAATATCATAGGCAGATGACTGCTCGGCAAACACACACATTGGGCACATCGAGTCAGGAATCAATCACCCGGCAAATGAAGGATCGCTGTTTTACATCTTTACAGGCAGATCTGAATTGAGTCTCGCCTCGAGATGGGACTTTAATATTCAACAGGATTCCAGAGAGCTTAAAAGAAAAACAGTTTTAGTGCAGCCACCTGCCAGAGCATTTTGTTTGCAGGAAGGCAGCTTGCCACTCTGCAAACGCGCTCAGGGTGGCCGGGAGGAGCGAGCAGGAAGCCGAGACGCCGCAGTGGGGGTGTGGGGGGGCGTTTCCTGAATCGAATCCAATTACCGAGGAAAAAGGCACCTCCAAAGAGCAATTCTCCATTCCTGCTCTTTTTGCTGAGTTTGAAAATATTCTCCCTTCTAGGAAAACAAGCATCTGGGTCCAAGGCTGAGCTCTGCCTGCTTGGTGACCAACCAGAGGACAGCAAGGTTCCCGCCTCTTCCCATCAATCCCCCCCCTGAAATAATAGTAAAATAATATTCAAAGAGAGCAACCAGGAAGGAGCCTTCTTGGCAAAAGGAAGACAAATGTTGCTGGTCTCAGCACTTCAGTGTGCTGGGGCTCCGTGGCTCGTGATTTGGAACCAACACACACGATTGGCGTCAACATTTCAGGTGTGTGAGACAGCAGGGGGCCGGCTTAGCCCCTGACCTCCTTAGAGCGTCTGTGGACATAGACAGTATCTGTCTGTAGCTTGGTGCTCCCTGCTGCCCCTCCCCTGGCGTGCTCTGTCTTTGGGTGACCACGCACCTCGGGGGAATGAAAAGTTGGGGAGTTGGGCTTTGGTCATCCTGCAAGTCCTACCTCATGCCCTGAGCCACACACCCGTCCCATCTACCTTGAGGGACAAGAACTCTTGGGGAGCTGAGCCTCAGCCGCATCTGTCGCCCCGTAGGCAGCTCGAGTCAGGACCCTAGTCCCTACCCGCTGCCGAGGAGACTGAGCTGAGTGAGGGCCAAGGCCCCAAGGGCAAGGACAAAGCCTGCAGAGCTCGCCTGGCTTTGTCGGGAGACCCCGCACTGAACATGGGCTTCCTGGCCACTCCTGCCATGAGTCCTTGGCTAAAGAGGTCCGGTGTCACCACTGCGCTCACAAAGCCAATTACTTCTAGGATGGGTCCATAGCCAACAGGCACCCAAGGTCACAAAGCCACGCACCCTAGCCAGTGTGGCAGCAGGTAGGAGGCAGAGGGAGGGGTCCCCAGCCTGCACACCAGGTCTGCGGGAAGTGAGCAACTCCCGCTAACATCCTGAGGGAGGGGTTCAGGCGCCGGGGGGCCTGTGACCTCTGCAAAGCCCCGGGAGAGGAACCGTTGAGGGTTTTGTGCACGAGACCAAGGTTCGGAGGAGCTAAGCCACTTGCTGCAGCCACACAGCCCAGACACGGCTGGGGACCAGGTGAGAGCACAGCCCCAAGGACTCCAGGCCATCACTCCAGACGCTGGGGGGGCAGGATGAGCACCCCCGAGATCCTACTCATTGGGCCTTCGCACAAAGCCAAAAACAAGGATCTGGCTCCCCAGCTCTTCCGGCTGAGGCCCCCAGGGCGGGGCTCAGGCCCCCCTGGAGAGGAGCAGGAAGGGCCCAGAAGCCTTTCAGGCTGCGTAGCCCATCTGCCCATTTCAACACAAGGCCACTAAGGAGGTGGCCTCTCTTCCAGCCAATGGCTTTGCCGCCGAAAATAGAGTGCCCGCGCGCACAAAATAGAGCTTTAAATTTTTAAGCAGAGCTGTGGCCTGCATAAGCAGAAAGGGAAGCTCGGGGCCTCCTTCCCAGGGGCTCTGGAGCTTTCTGGAACCCATTTCCCAGCCCCCGCCGGCCTCCCCCAGGGGCCAAGCCCCAAGCCCCGCCCTGCAGCCTGCCGCCTGCCTGAATCTGAATAATTCAAGGCCCGCAAGGCCCCTGCTCTTGTTGGGTGCTAATAAATGTTTGTGGGCTCCTAAATGCATTTTTCTGCGACTCTTTGCAAATGATTTATTCAAGTGGCTAACAACAGCACAAAAAAAGATGCAGCCTGTTCCTTGGCAACCAGGGAAGCTCCCACCAGCCCCAGGAGGCAAGGTCGTGCCCTCCCGAGGCACCAGGCACAGGACCCAGCAACTGCAGAATCTCTGGCCCACTCCCTGCCTCGACAGCTGGGGAAACTGAGTCCCACAAGGGATCCCGCTTTGCCTGAAGCATGGAGGGGGAGGGTGGGTGAGCTGGGGACAAGGAGGGAGGAGTATTGGGACCAGGTTCCAGGGCGGGTGGCTGCCCTCCACAGCCTCCACCCTCCGCAGTCGGAAGGGGAGCAGAGCGGGTATCCTGAGTCACAGAGGGTCCCCACCCCAGGCCGAGCTGCAGGAAGTGTGTGGGTCTGGCCTGGCCCAACTCTGGGGAGGGTACCCGAACCATAAGTGCCACATATAAGCTGCCCATTTCCCTGGCAGGAGGAGGAGCAGAGATACTTTCCTCCTCCCTTAGTATTGCCCAGAGACCCTGGCACCTAGGTAAACTGCAGAGTAGGGTGCTCTGGGGCAGTGCAGAGGAGGCCTGGGGGCAGTGGGCGTCCAGAGTGAGTCCCCTGCTAACCAGCTGTTGGGCCCAGGGAAGTCGGTCCTCTGTTGGGTCCCAACCTTCTCCTGGAATCACCCATCTCCACACCGCTGTTGGGAAGATTAAGTGGAGCAACGCAGTGATTCATAAACCAGCTACACAAGCTGTGCCCGGCTGGGCTACAACGGCGACCATGTGGTCCTTCCCTCTGAATGGAAGACATCCCAATGGTGACACCTGACCAAAGGCCCCCACCGTGTAAAACCCGCATGGCCACACACTGCTGAGCCCAGATAACTGTCCCCTGGTGGAAGTTCTGAGCGCTCAGGCTGAGGATTACAAGCATCAGTGAAAGGGGCCTGTAGCAGACTGGACCCTGAGTCTAGCCCCCCTGGACCCTCAGGGCCCCTCAGTGGTGTCCACAGGGACCAGGAAATAGGTATATTCATCTCCTCCAGGGCCACCCTGGGTAACCCCTTCCACCCATCTGTCCGCCCATCGGTCCAGCCAGCCATTCACGTGTCCGTTCATTCATTCACAAATATCTCAGCGGGGCTGCACCAGGAGAGGCCAGGGCTGGGCCTGGCAGGCTGGCCCAGCCTCAGGGCTGGCCCTGGCCCACGCGCACGCACACACGCCCAGGTGGACTCACCTTCTCTAGTAGCTGCCTCAGCTGTTTTGTGCGGGCGTCCCGGGAACACATGGTCTGCTGGGGGGCGACCACTGTGCAGATACACCTGCCTTCGCTGTCCTGGGCAGAGCTGTACACCTGCCAGCTCTCCTCTGGGTTGGTGGGCAGCACCTGCAGGGGCAGGGGGCAGGCGAGGTGAAGGCGCAGGGAGGAGAGGGAAAGGGAAGGTCAGGCATCGGCAGCTACACAGGGACACTGTCCACGGCCAGCCGGAGGGGGGAGGCAATGGGGGGTGGGAAAGTCCTGTTTGGACCCCACTGAGGGAAACAAGTCCCCGCTAGAGTGCCCAGGGCTGAGAGAAGTCAAAGAGGCATGGTTCTTTGCAGATTAAAAATCCAAGCCGAAGGCCATTTATAGAGTTTTGACATCTGACTAAATTGGAGTTTGGGGGTAGATGGGAAGCCATGGGCTGGAGGGGACAGGCAGGAAAGTAACTGGCTGGGGGGCTGACAGCAATCAGACATCCTCCCCTCCCAGGAGGGAGGCAGGCGAAGCGGAGCCCTGCTCTGCAGTCCCTGAGACTTGGAGATGAGGACGAGGACGATGCACCCTCAGCCAGGGCCCTGGAGAGCCCAGGGCTGCCACGGCCAGGGCCACCCAGCTTTCTGCCAGCAGCCAGGCAAGGACACAGGCTCCAGCTCTGCAAGGGCTCCCGCCCACGAGCCATTTGGTGGATGGCACCAAACTGCTGGTGACATATTGTGCAGGGGTCACCCAACCTCCATCCTGAGGTTGCCGGCAGACCACCACCGCAGCGGAGCTCCCTCGGGTGGCCCTGGCCCTCACGCCAGAGCACACACGCTGCCTCTGCCGGGTTCCGGCACCTCCCCTGGCATCGGTCACCTCCCTGTTATTTTTAGATGGGGCTGGGGCGGAGAGCTGGGCGGGAGAAGCAATAGTAGTGATGAATTTCATTTCATTCATTTCCAACCCCAAGAGCTCGAGACCAGAGGCAGAGAACAAAATCCTGGAGGGCACACAGTTCAGACTTCTGAAACCAAAGAGAAGCTGGCAGGAACGAGGGTCTCAGGCAGGGGTCACACCTCTGAGACCTCCAGAAAGAGCACAGGCCCTTGGCAGCAAAAAAGGGAGCGGGACGGAGACTCTGCCCTTCTCCTCTCCTTTCCACTCCTGGGGACGCGGCCAAGGCGCGCGCCCCTTCCGCAGTTCGGACCCCCGGCTGGTGGGTGGTTCCGGCTCAGCCAGCTCTGTCCACCTCTCCAGGCCTCCCCAGGAGCTCCGGGCCACGGCTCCCCCTTGCCCCAGCGCCCCAGATGGGAAAGGCAGCGATTTCATGGTGAGGAGGGAGGAGTGGGCGACGGTCAGGGGAGAAACAAGCCGCGCGCGGCTTCCAGGGGCCCCGCCCGGCTCCTCTACACCCTCTTCGGAAGAGGGAACCCAGCGGGCCTGCCTTTGTGTGGGGACGGGAGGGGAGGGGGGTGCCCTGTGCCCTGTGCCCTGGGGCCCCCTCCCGGTCCAGCCTGGCTTTGACAAAGTACAGCGGGCTGCTCCAGGCTGGGGCGAGCCCGGAGTGGGGTCGAGCGGCGCCTCCGCCCCTTACTTGCTGAGTGACCTTGGACAAGTCCCCAAGTCCCGGGTCTCGGTTTCCTGAGCTTGGACCGGAGGACTCATTACCAGTGTACGAGGACGCCAGGGTGCAGAGCCCCCGAGCGGGCTCCCCCTTCCCCTCCAGCGGACCGGCGCGCGGAGGAACCGCTGGAACCCCGCCCGGGCTCGCGCTCCTCCCCAGGCGCCGCCGCGTCCCGGTCCCGCCCGGCCCAGCGCAGGGGACGCGGGAGGCCGGGCGGCGCGGCACTTACGCCGGTGCTGCGGTCGAGCGTCCCGCCGCTGGCCGCCGAGAGCTTGGTGGTGTTGAGGCCCACCAGGGAGGGCAGCGTCTGGGACATCCAGTTGGTGATCATGGCCATGGTGCTCAGCACGACCCCGATCTTCAGCAGCGGCACCGACATCGCGCCTCAGTCGCCTCCCGCGCCGCGCCGGCGCCGGCCCCGCGCCCGGGCAGCCTCAGGCGGCGGGCACCGCGGAGGGCAGGGGCGCCCGGCCGCGTCCCCGCGCGCCCTCCGCCCGCCGCCGCCGCCCGCCCGCCGCCACCCCGCGCGCCCCGGCCATCGCCGGGAGGAGGCCCGGGATCCTGCGCGCCGCGCGCCCGCCCGCGTCCGTGTCCGTGTCCGTGTCCGAGTCCGCCGCGTCCCTGTCCCCACGCTCCGCCGCCGAGCAGGGCCGCCAGGCTCTGAGCGCCGCTCGCGACACGCGCGGGGGCCGCGGACGGGGGCGGGGACACGGCCGGGCGGCGGCTACGCAATCGGCCCAGGAAGCGGGCGGATTTTTCCTGCACGCTCCGACTCCCCGCGCCCCCTGGCTGCGGACAGGGAGGTTTGCAAACCCAGCCGGCCAAGGGGCTAGGGTGGCCGGGGAGCAGGCTCAAGACAGCGCCCCAGAACCAGAAAATGCTAGCGCGGCTCCCCTCCCCCAGGCCCCGCGGACGCAATCGGAGACTCCTCGCGGGTGGCAGGAGTCCGGGTCACCCCGGCTCGGAGCAGGCGCCTCGGCCTCGCGGGGTCCCAGCGCGGACTGGGGGTTCGAGGCAGGGACACAGGGCAGCGGGCCCGGCGGGGTCCGTGCGCGCGGGCGGGGCGCGGTCCCCTGGAGAGCCGCGCCGGTGTGGGGTCGCGCGTGCGTCTCGGCGGAAGCGGCCTGGCTGGGCCCGACACCCCATTGGGGGTCTCCGGGAGCCACAGCTTCGAATCCGAGCCGAAAGCGACTCCTTTCACGTCCACTAAGCTTGCGGCGGCCGGGACACGGGGACCCCCGATCTTCACCCGCCCGGGTGCAAGCGCGTCCCTGGCGGGGTGGCAAGGGTGGCCGGGGCCAGGAGCCGCTTCCTCCCCCGGGCGCCTCGCCGGCGCTTTGCTCTCCCTACGCTCGGTCTCGGTCCTGGCCGGCCGTAGAGGACTTGGTGAGAGCCAAGAGGCTCCTGGCCGGGCCAGCGTGGCGGCCGGCGGGCTGGGAAAGTCCCTCCGGCTTGTTTTCCCGGTTAGCACGCAAACTCCAACTGCTGGGGAAGGGCGCCACCTCCCAGGGCGAACTGGTACTGCAGGCTCAGAGCCCGCCGAGGGCGGGTCACCTGGGGGCCCTGCGGATTCGGGCCACAGCCAACCCCAGCCCCACACCGGCCTCCCAAGACAGAAGAGCAAAGACAGCGGATCTCGTCCGAGCGACCTCAAATCCACAAACTTCCAGGCCATCTCAGGAGCCCCCACGTCCACACGGCGCCCACTCAGCACAAGACGTGGGGTGCTGCGTGTTGCAAATCCCAAACAGAAGCAACAGGAAGAGGACAGTGCTGGCGTTCCTGCACTCCTGGGTACTTCCCTCAGGCCGGCGCCCTTGACTTCCCTGCCACCTCACAGACCAGCAGCGGCCCTGCTGGAGGGAGGCCTTGGGCACTGCCAGGTCCATGCACAGACCCCAGGGCCTGACTCAGAGACCCTGCCCAGCTAACTGGCTCTTTGTTGTCTGCCTCAATCTCCCTATCTGTAAAATGGGTTTCATGGTAGTAACCTTCCTCTGTGAGGCGTTATTAGTATTAAGTGACTTAGTGTAGTAGCAAGCAGAGGGGACACTGTCACTGCCACCCACGTTGCAGAGGCACAGAAAGAAGCTCATCCCAGCAACTTGGGCTTCCTCAGGCTCTAGGGCTGGGGCCCAACATGGGGTGCGATGCCCCTAGGGACCCCTGGACCACTCTGTGGAGCTGTGGGGGGCTCAGACCATGGATGTAAGTTGGGCTGCGATAGAGGCACAGCTGAATATGAAAATAACTCCAACAACCAGCACTCCGTCCTGGGCGGGGGTGGGGGGGCTGTGTCCCCAGGTTGTCCTGGGGTGGACAGATGCACAGGCCAATGGAATAAGGACCCATTCTCCTGGTGTTAAAGGACTCCTGACTCAGTTCTCCACCGGCCATGTCCTCGAGGATTTATAGTTGGTACTTTAAATTTGAAGAGCACTTAGCAGCCAGGCTTCTGAATGCAGGAAATGAAACCCTGCCCAGTGGGAGCCCCAGAGGACCAGTGCCCAGCCCACACCCCCTACTACTAACCGTAGGGACAGGCAGCTAGGACACGGCCTGGAGGTTCAAACCCAAACCGTCTTCTCCTGAGCCCACTGCCCCTTAGGGGAGCTGGGAGGTGTGCGACTCCGAGGAGCACTCTTTGAAGAGGTGGTGTGGAAAGATGGGCACGGACCTAGCCCCATGGGAGCCAGGCCTTGGGGTTCCTGGGATCCCCACAAGCCAGTGTGGGAAATCAAAGGATTTCAGAGTGAGGGAAGAGGCGACCCTCACCTGCCCTGGTGCCTTCCGATCCCAGGCTTCCTTGCTTTGCCATTCGTCTATGTCTGCAGGGCACAGAACAGACGCCCACTCGTCCCCAGCCCTGCGAGGCATAAGCAGGCCAGGGTGTGTGGTGGGCACAGCACCGGCGCCCCCGCTGCAGCCTGCACCCGGCCTGCTCGCACCTGCCCCGGCCACTGTGACACGCGTGTGCAGCAGGCACCATTGTAAGGAGCAGGGCTATTCGAGGAAGTCACTTCCATCTCTTCTGGCACCACGCAAAGTCCTGTCTGGGGCCTTAAGTCAAGTTCTGATAGGAGCAAATGCTATTTTTAACTCTTTGGTAAGGGTCCTCAAAGAGACCACAATTAGGCAGAATTGGATCTGGAAGGCAACACAGCACTTCCAAAGTCCAGCCCTGGGCTGCTGAAGGGGAAAGGGGTTCCATTAAAGGACCCACCACGCCCCCAACCCTGTGTGTTCCCAAAGAGGATTTGATTTTGGTATCTGTGCTGCCAAAGTGAGCACCGAAAGAGGGTTCAAGCCCCCAATTCCAATGGCCTCCTTGCGTCAAGGCTTGCCCGAATTTGCCACAGAACAATCCCAACGCCAGTGGAGCCAGTGCAGCAGGAAGATCCCACGGGGTCACTGGGTACTCATAGAAGCCCACGGGGCAGCACTTAGCCTGAATTCTCTGCCTAGGAGGGTGATATGGCCGCGGTCACATGTTCGGATCAACTGTTTCCGGGGCAAGCCTATACACATGGTGTCGTCCCTGCATCTCGTGTGTCATAGCACTGTTAACCTAGCCCCAGGGGTGGCAAAGCCACCAGGGGAGCCTTGGACCCTGGTGCCCACTGGCAGACATTTCTGCCGGAGCATTCCCTGTCTGGCCCAGAGTCCACAGGAAGGATGTGACAGCCGCCCCATCCACCCTGCCATGCGCTACGGTGCTGGGTCACCATGACCAGTTAGATTGTCCAGGTCTCTGTCCCCACCGGCTCGGCACAGGCCTTCACCATGGTAGGCCCTGCATGAATCCATCGGCACAGATGACAACAAAACTTCAGAGCTCCACAGCTCTGAAGGCGAGGGCGGAGAGCAAAGCTGGGCCAGGACACTGCCCGGAACGCAGTCATCTGATGGGGGACCAGCTCTGGGGGGCATTAGAGAATCGCCCAGTGAGGACCTGCAGCAGCCGCATGGGGGTGGGGAGGACACATGTGACTGTCACAGTCATGCAGTCAGAAACCCAATGTCCACAGTTGAGAAGCTGCAGGTTCTGGGGTCAGGGATGGTCACTATGAGAGGACAGGTCACCAGGCCACCCTCACCCCGGGCTCCCCAACAAAAGGACACGCTGCTGGACAAAGGGCAATGGCCTTTGCAGTTTAAAATGTGCATATTCTTCTCATGCTGTTTGAGCGCTTGAGGAGAGAGGAGAGCAGAAGGGGAGAGGGGAAGGAGAGGAAGGCCGGGTGGGAGGAGGAGAGACAGAGAGAGCCGCCCAGAAAAGCCGGAGGGCTGTGACCCCTCTGCCCTGCCTCAGTGTCCCCTTCCTCCCCTTTCTCTGCTAGAGGCAGACAGGGGTAGACTCAGCCTCCAGCCTGGAAGCCCTCGGGCCCCTGA
>PVJX010039056.1:0-15975 GCA_004027295.1 Dolichotis patagonum
CCACATGCAAAAGACTGAAACTCCTCCTCAGTCTGTACACAAACAAGCTCAAAATGGATCAAAGGCTTAACTGCAAGACCTGAAACCATGAAACTACTAGAAGAAAACGCAGGACGAACACTTCAAGACATTACTATAGATAGTGATTTTTTTTGGAAATGATGTCAAAAAGATAGAAAACAAAAGCAAATATAGACTAATTGAATTGCATCAAATTAACGTCACAGCAAAGAAGAAAATCAACAGAGTACAGAACAACCTATAGAATAGGAGAAAATATTCTCCATCTCATAAGGAATTAATAGCCAGGTTATATAAGGAACAAAACACTTAAAAAAGTAATCCAATTTAAAATGGACCAATGATTCAAATAAACATTTCTCAAAAGAACAAATATGAGTGGCAAGAAATTTATGCAAAAGTACTTGATCATTCACCATCAGGAAATGTAAATCAAAACTACATTAAGAGACATTCTTATCACAGTTAGGATGGTTATTATAAAATAAACAGAAAGTGTTGGTGAGGATGTAGAGAAAAACTCCCACACACATTGGTGGGCGCCCATTATACAGAACAAAAAGCAAAGGGTAGATCTCCCATATCATCCCAGCTACCACACTTCTAGGCGTATATCCAACAGGAATGCCTAAGAGAAGGAATCAACCCAGGTGCTCAACAGATGAATGGATGGATAAAAAAAATGTGCTATGTGTAGACAATGGAGCTAGAGGACCTCATGTTAATTGAAATGAGCCACACACACAAAGACAAGTTCTGTGTGTTCTTTTCATGTAGGTAAGTACTTAAAACTTGATCTGCATGTCAAATAGTGACTGCTAGCAGCTGGGTCGGGAAGGCTTGAATAAAGGGAGGTGGGTTTGATCAGTACCTATCCATACGAATATGCACGTGCAATTTGCATATGTTGAAAGTCACACTGAACCCCATTAATGTGTACTATTAGTACAGGTTAACCAAATGTCTTCAAGAATGTTTTTAATTTCACTTAGGTTTCTAGATGGGGTAAGCAAACAGATACTTAACAAGAAGCATTTCTATAGCAACAAAAGAAAAACAAAGGATAATATTTGGAGTAGGCTGTAAGGTGGTTTCTGAGTCTGGAACGCAGCCAGCTGAAAAGATTTCTGCACGCTGGGTTCAAAGCACACTCGTGTGGAATGGGACAAAGCAGAGGCAGTCTGACAGACCTTCCTGTCGCTGTGGGGTGACTTCAAACTCTCCCTCGAGTCGTGTAGCTTCAGCCTGCAGCATTTCACCAAAAATACAATTTTTGTTTTAATCCAAGTCGGAAAGGTGACGGGAAATGGGAAACATTAGTTTGGAAATTTGCGGCCTGACTCCAGGTTACTAAGCCCTTTGGGAAGTGACTGTTTAACCTCCCAGGAAGCTAGGAAACCTGGACGGGAAACAAGTATGGAAGGTACCAGGCCAGTTCACGGGTTGCTAAAGTGGGTCTTAGTTGGAAAGCTGTCTGCTCAGGGTCCTGAGAGCTCGCCGGGTGGGGGAGCACTTGCCTGGCATGTGCAAGCCACTGGGTTCAGTCCCCAGCACTGGGTCAAAAGAAAAACTGACGACTCATATCTGAAAATATAACAGTTCTATCAGGGCCTGGTTTTTTTTTTGTTTTGTTTTGTTTCTGGTTGGGGGGGGCATTTTTTGTTGAGGGTGGTTTTTGCTTTTTGGGTTTCCCCCCGCCCCGGAAGTCAAACTCACAATCTCACACTTTTTTCTGGTTTTTCTGGGTTTTTTTGTTTTGGGGGTTTTTTTGTTTGTTTGTTTGTCTGGTTTGGTTTGGTTTTTTTGTACTGGGAATCGAACTCACAACCTCATGCGCCAGACAGATGTGCTGTTGAGCTATAATCCCCGGCCACAGAGCCTGTTAATATACTCAGTCTTTCCAGTTTTGTCCAGCTACAGAGAAGACAGATCTTTATAGAAAACATGGAAACAAATGTGTTGCCACAGAATAAGACTGTTCAGTGATGGGTCCCTAATCCCTGCCAGATGAGGCAGGGAGAAAAAGTATTCAGATTCTGAGTAATTTACTAAGTTGGTGTAAGCTATATAGAAAGCCTTAGATCTGGACATTAAAATATTAAGAACCAACAAAATTTCAAATCCAACTTCATAACAACATTATCTTCACCAGTTCATTTAGTCCCCTGTGATAATTTCCATTTTGTTTGATCTTGGTTGGCAGTTTCATGAAGCCATTGGTTGCTTTTCTTTAATCAGGATTCTGGAAAATTTTACCAGCATAATGGTATAATCTTAAGGTTATTAGAAATTTGTATTCCACGTAAGCCAAAATAAACCTTTCTTCCTAAAAAATAAAAAAATAAAATAAAATAAATTTAAAAACCCTGTATCCCAGCGTACATGTAAGGATCTTTTCCATTCATTTCCTTGGAAAGGAAACGACTTTGATTCTTAAAATTGTGTGTTAGACATACGTTTCTGTTTTTTGTTTCAGAATCCACTTAGTGGTTTAAATTTTTTTTTTAAAAAAAGTGTTCCACTATAGAAATGATTTTTAAAAGATCAGTAGTTTTCCTCACCATCACCTTTGATTGAATCTTAATTTGTTCGATGGCACATTTGCAATGTTTGGCTCCAGAGTCTTGTTCTCCAATACCCCATTTCTTAGTCAGACACTGGTCGCTTTGTTCTTTGCACAAAAACTCTGAAAATACTCCAGAAAGCTAATCACTTGTTTCTCAGATCCATTACTTGCCTGAAAAACAAATTCATCCTTCAACATTCAGTATAATTCATAAGAAATGACAGGAAGAAGAAACCCACCCAAAATGTCACAATAAAATAAAATGGTACTTTTCCTGGGAAGCAAATATGATACAGGTCACTGTTTTATTGTAACACAAGAGCTTCATGTTGCTGCATATACTAAATTCAGTTTCAAGCTAGTGAAAGTCAACGTAGTATGCGGGTGACACCTTACACATACGCAGCACATCACAGCCCTTGCCTTTATAACATCTGTGGAAAGTTAGTCACAATTCCGCCTCCTGTTAACATCACCTCACTAGGAGAAGCAGTCTAACTTTACTTTGTAGCATCGTGAGCTCCTCGTGCTTCTGTCTGCATATTTAAACCAGCAGTCGAGTCCAGAGGTACAGGAGGGTGCTCTGTGCGTCGCCCTGGAGACGTGTGTCCTCTCCAGGTCCTCTCCAGGTCTCCAGGTGCATGAACCAATGACTGGGCCTGCAGAGGGCGACACTGGGCGATTTGGGAGACATGTTGTAACAAGGGTCTGGGGAAAAGTCAAGGAGGCACAGGAAAATTCATAGAGTAAGCAGTAAGAATATACTCATCACCATTCAATACTCTCTGTGACATAGTCATCATTTTCTTGTACTGCTAAAAGAAAACTGCATTCCTGTTTTATTTCTCATTTGCTCAGATCAGATACATTTTGCTTAATGGCCACCTGAGCTTTCTCTTTTCCTTCATTTCCCCTTACATTTCAGTGGTAAATAAGCATCTTTGAGCGTAGTTTTTATTCTAGACCTATGAGTAATGCTATTTCGGTTTCCGTATTCAATTATCATATTACTGTATATGACCTACTTTACCTTGGCTTAGTTTTGCCAAGAAATATCATATGATTTATTTGCATTTCAGAAAGACTATTAAAAATTGCAATAGTAGAGCGAGAGGACCATACTTAGCTGCGTAAATGTCTCTTTTATAAGGGAAATAAAATTTCTAAAATAAGCGGAATAATTTTATTTAAATGAAACTTTCCCAATGCAGGTGAAATAATGCTTGAATTTTTTGTCACTATGAAGTTTGCAAGACCTTAATAAAAACAGTGAAGAAACAGTTGCTTACAGCTCGACTAGGCAGCCTCCCTAAGCTGCACAGACGCCGAGAACAGAGAACACAGGAAAATGCAGCCTTTTCCCTAAAATGAATCAGTGGATTCGAGGGAGAAAGGGAATGAGGTGGCCATTTTAATGTTATCGATCACTCTTGTACCTAAACGGGGTTTGGGGTTTTGTGGGGTGGGGGCGTTGCCGGTTTTTCCTTGAATCTTCTCCCCTTTGAATTTCCATGTGTGTCACCTGGCTTTCACTTCCTATTGTCACCAGTTGTACCCAGCTTAGGTTCTTCTTGACCCGATGTTAATGTATGTTCCTTTCTGTTGACCATAATTCTAAAACCAACATCAGATGGTCTAAAAAGTGAACTTTTCACTGGGGCTGGCACAGGCATGATTTAGAGGTTCCTTTATTATTAAAATTATACTTGAAGACCAGGAATTAATATCACATAAATTTGTATTTAAGAATGATTCCACAGTAAGCAAAACTTTTAAAACTATATGATTTATCATCTAATTCCCACTTACTGTCTCCCCTTAAAATGTATAATGTAATTTCTTTGCTAACCAGTCCTTTAATCTGCCCTTAATATTTCAGGCTAATGTCTAATATTTCTTAATATGTCATGTCAGAAATAGGCTCAAGTGACTTCCCTCAGCTCCTGAGAGGTTTGCCTCGCACTCACACCCCGCCGAGCTGAGCAGTCTCTCTAGTAGCTGATGATCCGTGCCAGTCTACAGCCTCTCTAGGCACCTTCTCTGCACTGCTGGTTCAGATACAAGTAACACCTACCTCGTGCCTAGGTCCACTGACTCGGTTGATTAAGTCACATGACTGTCGCGCATATTCACGCAGGTTGGAAGGAAAGGTCACCGACTCTCCTTTCCTGGATGCGTTGTTAGAATACAGGACAAGCAGGGCTGATGTGCAAGCATCCAAGCCTCCATTACACTCAGCTGGAGTCATGGCAAGAACTCTAGACGTGTACTCTCCCTCCGCTCCTGACCACACGTGGCTTAACAGTCACGGACTTTCCTGGGCTTCAAACTGTGGAAAATGTTACTTGCTCGCAGGATGGTTTTTGTGAGGATGGTGTGAGATAATGTGAGTGGAGGGATTTTATAAACTCTGAAGCCTTGTTTAATAACAGTGTGAAATGAAATATCCATTTCCTTTGACTGGGGCAGTCTGTGATCATCTTCTGGTCATCTGCTTACGTTTGCCCCTCCCCACGCTTAGTGCTCATTGCTAGACGGAAAGAAAGAAAAAAAAGAGCATGACTTTTTGTAAAGGAAAAACATACCAGACTGTGTAAATGTATTTTATTTTGTGTTTCAGATATTGACTTCAATATGATAAAAATTTTAAAGAATCCAAGAACATGCGCGACACCCACGTTCAAGGAAGACTCCAGCACGTCCGGGCCGACGGCGAAGGTGAGGAGGAGGAGGGTCATTACCAGGAAAAACCTCCCGCTTAACTTGCCTGTACTTGGAGTCGGCCGGCTTCACCCAGCCGTACTGCCTATCACACCCTCAGCAGACATTTCAGGGACAAACTGTGATGGTCAAAAGAGACTTACCTGGAGGGGCCCATCGTAATCTTACAGTCTTACCTTCTTCTGAAGTGTCCCCGTCTCTAACAGAGCAAAACCATGGCATTTATGTTTTCCTCACAAAACTGCTTCTGCTTGGGTTGACGTACAGAGCCCGCCTCTGGTGTGTTCCCAGGGCTGTGATCTCAGGAGCTGGTGTTAGCAGAGTATCACTGTGGTCAACCCTCCCTTGCTTTTAAGGCACGACGCGGACACACAGAGCGTGGCTAGAGTGTCGAATGCTGCAATTCTTCCAGCTCTTTAAGGTGCTTTGCAAATGGAGATGCCACAGGCCCGCAGCAGAACTTACTGGGCTTACTGGCCTGAAATTCCGAATTCAATCTCTCGATTTTGTTAAATAATTAGGTTTAAAGTCTGTTAAGTCTTTCTTAATAACATAGAATCATATTTACCTAGTTATATCTTAAAATTAAAAATTATGCCTATATAATGTCCACTTTCCGAACATTGGTATGCATATATTTTCTGGTCTTTAATAATCCAGTTTTGGACCAAGGATTTAACTCAATGGTATAAGCACCTGCCTGGCAAGCATGAGGTTGTGAGTTTGATTCCTGGTACCAAAAATAATAATAATAATAATAATAATAATAATCCAGTTTTGTAAATTCCCTACTTCTTCCTCCAATTTTCATAATGCAGCCAAGGGTGTTTTGCAAGTACTTACAATAGAAACTGATAATCAATTTAGGATAGATAACAATGTCACATAATTTTCTTTCGGAACAAGACTGCTAGATTTAGGTATTGGGAAATGTGCTGGAAACGTGTATCTAATCTTCAGCAAGCACTAAGAAATGGGGGCAGGCGAATGTGGGGCTAACTAAACAGCCTCTCCGGAGGACACCACTCCAGCAGGAAGCCAGGCGAAGCTGCACTCTTAGTAGTGCTCCATACCCCTGAAACGTGGGTCCCCCCCATGGGATAACGCACCAGTCCCATCCTGGAGGACCTCATGACCTCCGAAGGCCCCACTCCAAAGCCATCTCACCGGGTGTGAGGACTTCAACATATGAATGGGGGAGGGGCAGGCATTTAGTGCACCACATGTAGTGTCCGGTCTATGCTGATTGGACAGTGACTGGTATATTATGTCCATCTTTGGAAACCTGCTTTGGAAAACAATGCAGAAAAACAGAAGCATTCTCAGCAGAAAACAAGATGACAGAAGGATCTGCTTACACAACAGGTCAAATATTCAAAGACATTTCTGTTAGTAACAAAAACACTCTGGAAGCCATACTGTTTTCAAATACTTGTTAGAAAGCTACCACAGAAAACCAGAATTCAACATTTTCTGTGTGGTTACAAAAAGTATAATCAGTACCAAAACCAGAAAGCTATAGGGAGACCGATTTCAGCTCAACAGAAAGATAAATTTTCATCGCACCCGAGTTGTCTGAATGCCAAGTGGGCGCTGATGAGTCCGCTATCACTGAGCGTGACACTGGACATGAGCACTGAAGAACACACATTCAAACCTCAAAAACCGGCCTTTAGCTTTCCAGTCAGTGTCGGCAATTATTCTGTAATAAGCTGACAGATGTGTTAGACACCAGGGCCACGCTTCGGACCTTCTAGTTCATCCTTTGTGACCCTTTCAACATTTAAAGGACTGCTGAGATCTTCAAATCTACCGCTGTGGGCTCTGAACTGTGAAAGTCTCCGACACAAAATCTTAAAGAGCTCTCGCAAAATCTCTGCCTATATATCTTCTGTGGGATGAAAGGAAGCATTTAGGGTTTATGTTCATTGGTTTGGAGGGTCTCTAGCAAGGCACGCTCTGGGCAGTGTGAAACTGCATTAAAGCATTTCTAAAAAAGACTATTGTCTCACAAAACACTGAACTTACATTTGATACTTACCTCTTTTCCACTCTAGCCTGGTTGAGTGAACCTTTAACATCATGATCCTCATAAAGAAAGAAACCATGAACCAAAAACTGCAGAAAAGTAACTAAAATGCTTATTTCTAGAATTTTAGTAAGATAATGTTTATCTTACACTACCCAAGGTAGAAGCAAGAAAAGAATTACAAAAATCTCTCTAGACAGGCAAGATAACTTTTAGCCTTAGCTGAGCTTGGACTGAGTGTTAGTCAGCTCACGTTTTGCATGACTGACAAAATACCTAAGATAATCAACCTAAAAATAGGAAAAACTAAATCAAGTGTGGGAGCACAGACCCGTAATCCCAGCACTCACAAGACTCACAGGATGATCACCATGAATTTGAGGCCAGCCTGGATCACATAGTGAGTTCAAACCCAGCCTGAACTACAAAATGAGATCCTGTCTCAAAAACAAAAAAGTAAAAATAAGAGACTGATTTTGTTTTAAGCTCTTAGACATTTCAGTATATGGTCAGTAGGCCTGTTCTTCAGGCTGTGGCAAGGCAGGTACTGGTGGGAAGGCAGGAATTCACGGCAAAGGAGAACTGTTCACACATGGTGGAAGAAAGCAGAGAGAGAAGCAAGACTGAAGGATTCAGGCTCCCAATATTCCTTCAAGGGCCTGTCTCCCAAGGCCTCACTTCCTTCCATTAGGCCCGCCCTCCAATGACATCATTTCCTTCCACTAGCCCCACCCACCCAGCCCAATGATCTTACTTCCTCCTACCAGGCCCCATACCCTTAAAGTTCTACCACCTCCCCATAGCACCACAGGCTGGTGACCAAGCCTTTCAGGGACATTTCAGGTAACTACACCAGGCTGACTTCCTGTATATCTTAAAGATCAATTTAGGTATAGTTGATGTGGATTATCACAGGAGATTACGATGAGGGGACTCAGTTACATTACAGAAAATATGTCTGATACTGACATTAAGTTTCCACCATCCCAGAACCTGTTTTACTTATGATAGTCCCATTATTCCCATTATTTGTAATCATTCTGGATCAACTAGGAATTGTGAAACACATGTAATGCATAAAATAAAAACCTACAGCATAAAAAGTGACCATAAAAGCAAAAGAAATTCAAGCAAAGTTTACATATCAATAAAAGCAAATAAAATAAAAAATCATATACTCCTATAAGAAGTGGAGTAGATAATAAATCTCTCATTTCAACGTAACAAACATGGAAGGAAGACTTATTTTTATGAATATTTGTTAGGCTGATGTTATCTCCCACTAGAATAATAGACTCTTAGAGTATTGGTACTTACAGTTGTGGGGGTTTTTTGGTTTTTTTGGTTTTTTGACATCGAATCTATGATTACATTATCCCACTGTCTGGCCTCCTTTTTGTTTTTTGTTTTGTTTTGTTTTGATAGTAAGTCTGCTGTCAACATTATTGAGACTCCATTACATTTGATGAGTTGCTTGTCTCTTGTTGCTACTGAGATTTTTGTCTTTGTCTTTAAATACTTTGAGGATGGTGAATTTATCCTACTTAAAATCCATTGAACTTCTTGAATATATTTTTCATAAAATTTAGAAAGTGTTGGCTACTATATCTTTATAACTTTTCTGGCTCTGTTCATTTCCTCTCTATTCCGTTATTATACTGAATAGTCTGTACTGACCATTACATAAGTTTGATGATAAATCAAAAGGATAGAAGAGCCTGACCACACATATTCATCAGCTCCTTTAATTAAGAAGATGCTTTGTGCCAGACCCAAAAAGAGAAATTCTGCACGTGCCCCCTAATACATGAAATCTAAAAAAGATGACAAAAAGTAGTAGAAAGGGGCTGTCACTAGAAAAGGAAGGTAATAAGGGGAAAGGGAGGAGAACATAAGGGCAGGTAATGGGCGTGAGTGTGATTAGAATACATTACACACACTGAAACCAAAAAGTGTGAGACTGGGGGGAGCACGGGATCACAAAGGTGAAGGGTTGAAAATGACACAAGTGCAGGATGTGACATGCACACACACACACACACCCCGCCGAAATGAGACCAGCTGAGCTCTAGAACCAGTATGCACTAATGAAACAGAAAAAGAAGAAAATAAGCAACAAGTATAAAAAGAAGATGCTCTGTAGAATACATTTTTATGTATCTTAAGTACATTTAATAGTAATCTTACTTATACTCACAATTAAAGTTAACAGTTCTTTAAAAATGCAAAATAGTTGACTTGATTTGTTTTCTTTTTCTTCAGTCCCATTACAGTAGCCTTGGTCCAGAGTTCTACCGAGTTCTCTTCAATTTCAGCGGTCAGAGTCCAATAATTCTATATTATCTTAAGATGCATGAACTAGAGGGCATTTCCAAGACACCAAAGCAAAGGAAGACTAAACTCACTGAAATACTCCGAGAACCATATCCTTTTTTAAAGCTCGATTTTAATACGATCAGACGCCTAACATACGCCAAGCTTTCTTTTCCCCTTGTCACTTGCAGCCTACTAATTTTAGAAGTTTAAGGGCTTTAAGAGATTGCATGTTACCTTATTCCGTTATTCAGCCATCCAACAACGAATCTATTTCCCATCTGCGTTCTTCAACTCTCCCTTCTCATTTTGCTTTTACTGGGTTGGATTGTTTTTCCTTTTATTCCAGTTGAATCTGACTGGTTTTGCTCAGTGAAAAACTGCCCTCTCTCAGCACCATGCAGATTTTTGGTCCATACAGCATGGCTTCAACCCAGAGAAGCCGTGCCGCTGTCTGTCTATGGCCCAGTGCCAGCAACAATCGTGGGGCTCTGTGTGTGAAACAGATGAGGAAAAGATGAGTGCCTTTCAGCAGTTCTCAGAAAGCAACTATTTCTTATGTAATTCTCTGTGACGCCCACAAATATACTTAACACTCACAATCCAGTATTTAAGTTTTGATCTTAGAACGAGTACATTTTATGCTGAGGTGGCTTTTACTAAAAGCTACTCTAAACCTTATTGAATAGGTTACTAAGAGTCACAAACTGCCAGACAAGAGTGGGAGAGTGAGCTCTTTTTTTAAAAATGAAAGTGAAAATCTTTATGAACTTGAACCAGGGGAGTTTGTCTGACACGTGAGTGTGAGTATTCCTGTGTTTCACTGTCACCCTGAGCCAGAGACAGTTACAAAATTGTTAAGATCCAGTCCCTTTCTGGGACAGGCTCAGTTTAAGTGCTAGTTAAGATTTTTCCTTCCTTTTCCTTTTAATAAAATACACAAGATGCAGACCACAATTCACCAACTTGTTATTACACTAACTAATGAAATAAATAGATGACTTTGGCAGCTTTAGACAATTAAGTTCAAGAGACTGGCTGTATCAATTTTTCAGCCACGCTTTGGAGTTTTGCCTTATAAACATGGCTCAGTGGAAAAATAAGAGTGGGACTAGGAGGAATTTGCACTCTGGAATGTTAGTAATCATTTTGGTGCTTTTTGTTTTTAAAGTCAGTAGAAATGTAGTAACACTTTTTTTTCAAACAAGAAAATTTCATTTTCAATAGTTCGGTGATCTTCAAATGTTGGGGGAAAGGGTATTCTTACTATAAATGTTATTATTGATCAATGAAACCAGTGGAAAAGACAAAGGTTTCTAAATTCTTGGAACTTAGGACTGAAAACCAATACCCCAAATAAACGTAAAACATGACAAGATAATAGTTGTGTGTCCTGCCAACCCATTTCTCCTCTTGTGAAGTGGGCAGGCAAAGAGGAGAGGAAACAAAAGCTGCCCTGTGACTCTGCATCCTACCCCGGTTCCAGTTCCGGGAGGTCTGCAAGGGACGGACGTCACGCCCTCCCTGAGACCCGAGGTCCTGTTTCTTCAAGATTCGTGCCTTTTCACGCGGCCTCCCAGGTATCTGTCCTGTTTCATTAGTAACAGTTGTGTCTGATCAATCTCAGGAAAGTAAGAGCTCCAGAATCTCAGCCTTTGTATGGGACACCGATGGACAATCCAGTGACAAGCAGAGCGCTAGGACACCCCCCTCCCACGTGTATGCTTAGAACTAATCCAGACCTGATGTTTGCTGGGCACAGCTTCTGGGGGCGCAGAGGTTTAATGGGACTAAGGGCATAGCTCACAGCCTCTCACACAACTCCTAGAGCTGTGTCTAGTGAGGGAATGAGTTGCGTCAATGCTGGAACTATAAACCAGCAACTGGGTTATCCGGAGTTATCAGGAGGGAGCCGTTGCCCATAATCAAATTGTCTAGAAAACAGAAGCTGACCAGTGGAAACACTGAAGCTCCTTATGTTAGCCATTTCAATGGCCATTGTCTTTAAATGCTATCATATTTCCCTGGCTTCTTAAGCAACACAGCAAGGAGTAATTAATTTGGGGTGACGGTCAGATGGAATCTGTGACTCCGCTGCCCTGAGAGGTCGTCGGGAATGCACGGCCAAGAGGTGAAGAGCAGCTGCACCTATGGCTTCCCCGCCACGGGATCCACACCAGCCACCAGGGCAGCCTACGGGCTGCGCTGCCCCACCGCAGACCGGGGCCAGTGTCCCGCGATCTGTCCTATGCTTGGGACCCTGAGGTCACGTGGAGAAACACCTCATTCCCTGGGAGACAACTCAAGGAGCAAACCGCTGGGTTTCCCGGGCTTCGCGCCACCTTTCGTAGTCTTTCCGTCTGCTTTGCCAAACACCTATGGCCCCTTCTGCTTCCTCGGGAACCCTAACCTGGCCCGTGTCTCAGCGGCCCGGTGAAAGTCCTGCAAGTCTGTTGACCATCTGAAGTTCAAGATGTGAATCCCTCTGGTCATCCTGGTCCCTTGATCTTCTAGATTATGATATAAAACTGTACCAAGGATCTATTCAGTCAGGACGTTTGCTAAAACAGTAACCCTGTTTTACACATAATACCAGGCCATACAGAATCTGGGTGAAATTCCAACAGTGATACCATTTTGGATAGAATAGGCACATGTGCTCAGTGATAATTACTTTTTGTTTCTTTTTTAATTTCTGGTTTATCCTACAGATATAATATGGAAAGATTTGAAGTGTAAGCAAAGGTAAAGGTTAAGCAAGAAGCTAAGTGTTCTAAGATCAGTTTGAGCCAGGTGCCAACAAGTGATTTCAAGAATTCAGTTTTTATAATTAAGGCTAAGTGACACTGGTGTCACTTAGGTGTCACTAAGGCCCGGTGTCTAGAGGAGGAGATGCTGGCCGTCACTCGCTGCCTAACTTCCTTCTACTCGGTGTGCAGCATAGATGTGCTGGGTACAAGGCTCCCAAACATGGGGTTCTCCAAGGAGTGTCCCCGAAAGATAGGACAGACAGCCAAGCCTCCCAAAGCCTCATTCTGGGACAACATTTTGGAAGATAAAACGAAGCTTCCCCTGGGTGACTGTCCTCCTGCTCCTCATGTGCACTGGGGTCTCAAAGGCAAGGGGTTTCATCTAGGATGTAATCTCACTGGAACCACCCCCCTTTCCAAGACCCTTGTTATCTCAACATTCCCTGACTCTGCAAGTAGATGAGAGGTTCAGGAGTTTGAATGGAGGCCTCCAGGATGCCTCAGGTCTGCAGGGCCACTCCATCTGTCCCCGTGTGGTGGCCTCCCTAGAGTCACGCATGGAAAATGAAATGTGAGGCCCGTTGTGACGGGGGAGCTGCAGTCATCTCTGAAGAACAGAGTAGAGCCCTCAGTCATAATTTAGAAGTTTTAAGTACTCTAATGTTCTATAATTGGGGAAAATGATGGCTTTGGATAATGCAGAGAGAATAAAAATTAAGATACTCATTAGCAAACATTAACAAAAGTCTACTGAAAACCACCATCACTGAGTAGCCCAAGAAAGCACAGAGTGCAGCACCAACGTCAATGTCACGCCCCCCCGAGCCCCACTCCACCGCACGACGAAAATTCGTAAATTTTCAGAATGACTATAAAGGACACATACCCAGTTCATTTCCATAAGGCCATATATTCAGGATTTATAAGAAATAAAGCATAACTCTTTATTTCAATACCAATAGTGTGTTCTTCAAAAGCATAATTTTTCAAAGTGACAAAATAACATCTTTCTCAGAAGTGCTGCATCATAGAGACCGTCCTCAGGAGCCCAGCATAAAATCTTTGAAATTCTTCCAATAGACAGTCTGAGGGGTAAATTAAATAATTTTAGGAAATAACCGCACTCAAATAAAATGTAAGTTACTACAGTGGGAAAAGCGTACATTAGTTGCACTAATGATTCTGTGAGAACGAGACTCAATTTTCATAGACTCAGAAATCTTAGACTTTCATTCACTTGATGTAGCAAGAAAGAGTAAAAGACACGAAAGGCAGTAACCCGGGAGCTTCAGAGGTCCCTCGCTCAGGAAGATGCTGCCACAGTCCTGCACTGTGGGTGACAGGCAAGACGGGCGTGTGCAGTATAGACCTGAAGTGTCCCAGTGCTTCGTATGTGGGGCAGGTGGCCAGATCATGGGGCACATAGCTGATTCTCCGTGGGGAGGAGGGTCCGGTCCAAAGAGGTGTCTTCCTGGGTGTGGCCTGGAGGGGTTCATCTCCTCCTCCGGGTTCTCCTGGTTCTCCCTGCTTCCTGGCCTCCATAAAGTGAGCAGCTTTTCCTCTCCCTCGCCCGTCTGCCATGACATTTCTTCTCTGGATCCAACTGACGGCAGACTGAAATGGGAACCAAAATAAACCTCTCCTCTCCTCAGCTGTGACTGTCACATGTTATGTCTCATCCATGAGAAAGTGACTAAGACAAGGGACTAAAACTAGAGATGGAAATTTGGCATAACTGGGCCTGCAGGATTCCTGCTTACAGAGTAAACAGTACCCTTGCCGATCTGCTCCACCACACGCATCACTCCGATTCCAAGCCCCAGCAGACCTGGGCTCGCTCTCTCTGGAATTCAGAGGCACTGGAGATAGGAAACTGCAGGCCTACCTTGCTAGGCTCTGAGGGGGAGGGATGAACGTCCTGTTTGGTACACAGAGTTGGGAAGACAGGAGAAGTCTGTCAGGAGAACCATGTAAGAAGTCCAGTGGAGTTCATAGCAGGCTGTACCATCAGGCCCATCTGCTCGGCAGAGTCTTTCACAAACATTATCATCATCACTACAAAACCTGAGGCACAAAGAAATTTTGATACTGTGACACCACAAAAGTAACCATTGCATTATAACAATAATGTAAAACATGACTGCTGGAGCCATACATAGAAAAAGAGAAATAAACAGGAGTTTTTCTGGAAAGTGGAATTATGGGAGACTTTTAATTACATTAGTATTTACACAATATTATTTTTAAATCTTGCTGAAATATTTTTAGCAGCTTTCCAAATATTACTCTAGTACCAAAACCTGAGAAAGACCCAACTAAAAAAGAGAACTATAGGCCAATCTCCCTCATGAACATAGATGCAAAAATTCTCAATAAAATATTAGCAAACAGGATGCAGCAAATCATCAAGAAGATTATTTACCCCAACCAACTGGGATTCATCCCAGGAATGCAGGGATGGTTCAACATACATAAATCAATAAATGTAATCAACCATATCAATAGAGCCAAAAGCAAGAACCACATGATCATCTCTATAGATGCAGAAAAAGCTTTCAATAAGGTCCAACACTCATTCATGATAAGAACCTTACAGAGAATTGGAATAGATGGTCTTTACCTCAATATGATAAAGGCCATCTATGACAAACCTACAGCCAGCATCATACTAAATGGCCAAAAGCTGAAAGCCTTTACCTTAAAATCAGGTAAAAGACAAGGATGTCCCCTGTCACCGCTCCTATTCAACATAGTACTGCAAATACTAGCCAGAGCAATAAGACAAGAGAGAGAAATAAAAGGAGTAAAGATAGGAAAAGAGGAAGTTAAATTATCATTATTTGCAGATGACATGATAGTTTATATAGTAGACCCCCAAAACTCCATTGAAAAACTCCTAGATATAATAAATAAATTCAGCAATGTAGCTGGATGCAAAGTCAATACTCAAAAATCAATAGCATTCCTATACACTAACAACAAAAATACTGAAAGAGAGGTAAGAGAAGCCACACCCTTCACACTAGCATCCAAAAAAATGAAATACTTAGGAATTAATCTCATGAAAGAAGTAAAAGAGCTATACAAGGAAAATTATAATACCCTGAAAAAGGAAATCAAAGAGGACCTCAGAAAATGGAAAGACATCCCCTGTTCATGGATAGGAAGAACAAACATTGTGAAAATGGCCATTCTCCCAAAATTACTATACAGATTCAATGCAATCCCAATCAAAATACCATGAACATACCTCATACATCTAGAGAAATCACTCCTAAAATTCATCTGGAACCAGAAGAGACCTAGAATAGCAAAGGCAATTCTAAGCAGCAAAGGCAAGGAAGGAGTCATCACAATCCCTGATTTGAAATTATATTACAAAGCTACAGTAATAAAATCAACATGGTACTGGAATAAAAACAGACCTGAAGATCAATGGAATAGATTGGAAGATACAACCACAACCACAAACTCACTCAACCACCTTATCTTTGATAAAGGGGCCAAACATATTCACTGGAAGAATGACAGTCTCTTCAACAAATGGTGCTGGAAAAATTGGCTATCCATATGCA
>PVJX010039057.1:0-15947 GCA_004027295.1 Dolichotis patagonum
CAAAGCCGATACCTAACACAAGCAAAGTCAAAGGACAGCAGTCCTTTAACTACATGGTCAAGACAAGAAAAGCAAGCAGTGGAATGGATTCACTGTTTGCAGCGAGTGGATTTTTGTTTAAGGATCAATTACAGAACAATTCAGGTCCTGTTTGTTTTTGTCCCCTCGCTCACAGAGGGGACTCAGAAAAACAAATTAACTGACTGTGGCACTATGCCTAAGATAAATCGCAGGTGGCCCTTACAGTTAAATATTAAAAATAGGTAGGTAATTATTTGTTAGGTTTTTCTAAGAGTGAAAGCAATAGGAAAGCAATTATGATTTGACTGCATTAAAATAATTTCAAAAAATAATAATTCCACTTCACAGAAAAAATAGAAAATGTAAATTTTGGGGGAGGATAACAACTATAATGAAGGTTTTTTATCTCAAGGACAAAACTATTTAATTAGCAGACAATTATGACTTAATTAGAAGATCACAGACACCCTCAGGAAATAAAACTAGAATGTAAATGCTTATAAAGTTCATGTCCTTTGGCTCCACTATTCCTCTTCTAGGAATTTACTCCTGTTCTAGGAAAGAAATAGAAATGGAGTCGAGGAGGCTGGGGATTTAGCTCAGTGGCATAAGTGCCTGCCTGGCAAGTATGAGGTCATGAGATCGATCGCAGGTACAAAAACAGAAACAAAAAAGAAATGGAGTCGAGGGAGTATATGTAAGTATGGTATATTCTTAAGGCATTTTTATGACATGCCAGGTACCATTAGGTATCTGTTCCTGTTCTGCAGAAGAGTCTATGTCCCCTGTGCGTAGAGGAAATATTCTAGCACACAGGCAATGACAGAGTCATCCATATGACAATGGCACAGGGCTCTGGACCCTAGGGCACACCTGGTCACTGCTCAGTACCCTCATGGGGAAGCCGCACCTGCAGAACTGGGCTCTGGCCTGCCCTGTTCTAGAAACCCATTGTGCAGTGCCTTGGAGGCGGGACTGTGGGTGGGTGAAGGGCAGTGAGAACCCCTTTATGATTAGGGAAAAGCAGGACCCCCAAGTCTGGGGATGTTGAAAGGAGCCGTCCAACTTGTCTTCAAATCACTGTAGAAACGGGGAGTTCGGGGAGGAGGGTCCAACTGCAAATGCCACGGCTCAGTGCCTAACAGGACACCCGGGCACTTGGAAGCTGTCAGGCACACTAAAATAGAAGCTGTCTTTCTTAATTCACGTGTCTCCACCAGTGGTCTGTAAACAGACACAGGGGGCGCGCTCCTCAAACTCACAGATGACGAGGAGGTTTGGGTGGTAGCTCAGCATTCAACTGGGATCTTACTGTTCGTGGTTCCGTGTCCCACTCACACTCTGCCTGCCAAGAGCACCACGTCTGGGAGAGACACCCTTAACTCTGTGGGAATGTGGGTTCAGTTCCGGGTCCCATACTTTATGCAGAAAATGAAAAAAAAAAAAACCTCAGAGAAACCTGAGAGAGGGCTACCAGACACCCTGCCTTCCCAGGACAGCGAGGCAATCACGTCGGGGCAGCCCTGTCCTTACCCCTCCCAAAACAGCTATGAGCGTAAAGGAGGGCGCTGATCCACCGCGGAGGGAGCGGGTGTGCAGGGCACCCGGCCACAGCCGAGGGCGGAACTTGCTTATACGATGCAGATCATGAGAAAGGAAGAGAACTTTTCCTTTGATGGGAAAAAATAAAATAAAATCCAAGAGTAGATGTTCTAGAAGACACATTCGCCCTCAGCTGGAGGACGAACCTTCACGTGGGCGTCACCGCGCAGCGTGGAAAGGGCAGAAAGTCATCACCACGAGTGAGGAGAGGGGTGGGTGATGGCAGCTGGAAGTTCCGGAAGCGGTGACTGAGCTTTGGGGAAGGTAGGACAGACAGACACAGCCCAAGAAGCCTGTCTTCCATTCCAATAAACTGTGACATGCAAGATATAAATATACGTGCACGCCATAAGCACGAATTTCAAGAAAAGGTATTCACTCTAATAGCAGCTATACTTACTTGTAATGTTTCCTGTTACAACATTCCATAGAGTTTGATGGAGCATCACATTCACTTACTGCTTCAGAAGGCTTTTACAAAACTGCACCACAGACGAGAGGCACACAGTTTTCCTGCTACCAATTTCCCTTGCATAAGTGTGTGATCAAATATCCTCTATTTAAAATGTAATGTGGGGTCTGGGGGCTGTAGCGTGGTGGTAGAGTACCTGCTGAGCATGCAAGAGTCCTTGGGTTCAGTCTCAGCCAAAAATTTTAAAATAAAATAAAATAAAATGTCACCCCGTGTGGGACGGTTACCTATACCTGCCACTGCTTGGGTGGAGTATTTCTGTGTTCAATAACCAAAAACCTCACTGACGGTTTTGTGGCGACATAAACTTGTTCCGAGTCTAATTCAGTCTCTCCTCTTAAACGTAAACCTATCTTCGCACACGTCATGATCAATGGAAGTTAACATAGCACTGTTTACAACTCCGGCCTTACTAGTTATCTCAAGTGTACTGTAGATATTTTAATGTCATTGGGATGATAACATGTATCTGGCTGAAACAGAATGCTGTGACTGTCATAATAGGCTCTCACTAAATATTTTTACATCAATCGGTAACTATATGTTCAAATAACATATATCCTTCCTATCAATTTAAGGGGAATTGCAGAATATAGGCATTATACAGGCTTAATTTGCATTCTGTAAGCTAGGTTCTACCTTGCCCATTCTATAGAAGCACACCCCAAACCTAGGCTCGGACAATGCCTTTGTGTACAGTACCTACGCGAACACACAGAAAGCAGAGTCGGCGGCGGCAGCAGGTGAAGCGCCTTGCCTCGCAGGTAAGTGGGTTAGGGAACAGATTCTCCTCCACTAACCGACCCGCCCCGTGCATCACTCGGCTTATGATCACCATTACGCCCGGGGAAGCGTATGCCGTGTGCAAGCTTTCCAAATGCCAGGTGTGGGCCCTTGGTGGCTCTTGAAGCAGAGCAAGAGAAGAGCTATCTAAGGGACTGGCATGGCTCGTCAGGCCACCTGGTTTGGCAGAACCTGCATTAGACACAAAACAGACAACCCACCCTCGGATCTGTGACCAGGGACTCGAGGCTCAGGTGCCAAATCCTGGCATGCTTCATTGGATGCATTCCATCCAGACAGCGGATGCTAGTGATCAATTCATCAGACCAAATTTCCAGTGCTCCAGAGGTGGAAAACCACAAACCCTGCAGGGTGGTTTCAGGGCCCAACTTGAGGAGCTCGGAAGCTCACCCACCCTTCCACAATGAAAAGCCTGGGGAAAGGCAGGGAAGGGGCTGTTCCTAAGGTCAGGGGAGTTCTAACAGCTACACTCACATCCGTGCAGCCAGTGCTTCCGGGCCAGAGGCTGCCGCACTGATATTCACATAACTGAACTCTCTGGGCAGGATTCTGCAAGAATGCTGCTGGCAGACTTCTTGCTTCTGCACGAGCAGATCCCTCCATTCATTTTGTGGGAGCTTTCAGCACTGCACAGCTGTCCCGTGAATCAGCCCAGTCCTGCTTCTGCACTGCCTGACCTGCCACGGCTCCAGGGAGCCAAGTTCCAGAGCTGCTCCCTCCGTCCCCAGGGCCACTTAACAATAGGGGTGGGGCACCAGGCTGGGGAAAGAAGGGAAACAGAGGTGGAAAGGAGGAGAGAGAAGACCCTAAAACCACCCTTCACCCCCCCCCCTTCGCTCCACATCCACATGCTTCTAGGTAGAAGAGGGGAGAACGCAGGGCCTTAAACGCAACGACCATGGCACACGGGAGCTCTAAACACACCCAGGGTGCACAGCATTAGGGGAGCAGTTGCAGAAATAAAGATGTTATGCTGTATCTGTTAGTCAAATCAGAAATTCTAATGGGATACAGAACAATTTCTCAGCGCTTTCGGCAGCAGATAATTACTGTGTTGACTACACGTATTAAAGAGACCACAAGCAAGCCTACTGTTTGGGCTGCTCCCATGCTAGGAAGGACAAGCGGTATGTTTCTGCCCAGATCAGTGCTGATTAAAAGATGGCAGGGTTCTGATCTTTGCTCCTCCTGAGTGAAGCAGTTACACGAGGGTGGTGTCGAACAATCCAGCAAGTCACTCTGAACCCTTTGGAAACCAAACCTCAGTGTGTTTCCCTATCGTTTCCAGAAAACACCTGCAAAGGAAGCTGTGATTCGGTAACAGAACAAAGAAAGCCGGAAATTTAAATCAGGACAGATGCACAAGACAGGGACGGTGGTTACAGTTCAGATCTCTCCTAGCTCTGAGCTTCAAACACCAAGGAGCCTCAGTAAACAGGACTGAGGGGAGCGCAGGGTTGCAGGTCCTGACTGTGACAATGGTTTTAAGAGTGCAGGGCTGGGGGTGTGGCTCAGTGGTAGAGTGCTTGCCTAGCGTGCACAAAGCCTTCCGTTCAGTCCCCCAGTGCCACAAAAACAAAACAAAACAAAATGAAACAAAACACAGTGTAGGCTCGGGTTACAACAGTACCTTTTAGAGACACACAGTCCACTGTACGTCAACAATACATCAATAAACCCACTAAGCTTGGCGTACCGGGATGCAATTGTAATCTCAGTACTCAAAAGGCTGAGGCAGGAGGATCACACGTTATGAGATGTGAGAATTGTGTCACATATCTCTTACCTCTGATATAAAAACATGCAGAGGAAGGTGAGCTGCATGGCAAGAGAAGAACTAACTGTCGCATAAGTGTACTGGGTATAAACAGGAAAAACATCTGCAGACAGGTGAACAAGTATAAGACAGCATACTGTGGCAATTAGTGACTCACTAGGACCTTTAAGCACCTACAGAGGCCAGGCATGATGGTGGGTGACACAGCACAAAGGGTAAGTAAGACCTGGACTGTGGCAGTTTGCCTCGATTGTCTGCTAGGTTATGGGGTGTGCGCTTGGGAATCATAACTAGAGCCTGGCCCTGTCTCTTTGGGTCCTCTCCTCCCCCTGGTTTCTGGCCGCCATGACGTGAGCAGCTTTCTTCCCCCACGCCCTTTAGCCATAATGTTTCGGCTTCAGCTGACCACACTGAAATCTCCACTGTGAGCCGAAATAAACCTCTCCTCCTTTACACTGGGAGCAGGAGGATGACACATGATGCTGTCCTTAAGAAGCTACGGTGCGTGGCATGTGTGAAGTGGTCACTACAGTCTGATGAGATCACCCTAGAACAGCATGCTGAGCGGATGCTTGGGGTGCACAAGGGAGGGAAACTCACTGTTTGGAGGAACAGGAAGAGAACACAGAAGCTTCCCGTTGAAGAGTGAGTAGGTGTGGGGGAGGGGTCTGAAGGAAAGAGGACCAACAGCTGAGGCTAAGGCCTGAGGTCAGAGGCCAGGCCCTGGGTACCCAAAGGACAGTGGAAGAACAGGGGTTTAAACACCAAGAGGCCGCTCAGTGCCATGGGCTTTTAGACCGTGCTAAGAAGTGCAGTTTCCAGGGAATGTAGGCAGCAGGGGGCAGGGAGGGGACAGATGGGGCTGTGGGCAGCTGTGGGGTAAGGACAGGAAGATGGCGATGATCGGATAATGACCTCAGGAAAAGCAGGAGGCTTGAACCACAAAAACGGAACTGGGCAGCTCACCATAAAAGAATCTGGAAGGCAAATGCACAATCCAAACCTGGGAGAAAATGCCCAAAGGTCACTCCAGAGAAGCCAAGACTCAGCATCGCAACCCAGAGGAAACAGGAGGCCGCCTGTGAGTCAGGCATCTCGGGACAATGATTTTTAAGCCCGAGGAGGAAGAGGAAGAGGAGTAATGAGAAAACCACAGGTGGAGTCACAGTAACCAAAGGAAACATTGCAAAGCTTCTGGGAACTCGGGAACACTATTCAAAGAAGGTGGAGAGAGAATTTAAAGAAAGCTGGTAAACAGCCAGACCAAGATGAAGCCACGTCAAAACCGGCGTGACACAGATAACCTCAGGGAGTAGGCTCAGCCCGGAGGGGCAGGGCAAATGCTGGGCTGCCTCCTCCTGGCTTCCGGCTGGTCTGGCAGGCTGAGTGCCTCAGGCTCCCAGCCCACTCTTGCCACAGACAAGAAGCACAATGTCCACGTCTTGGCTTTTTTCTATGTTTAACATGAAACCAAAAGCCACAGTACGAAACTTACAGTTCCTGGAATTTTTCAGTTGAGTATTGTTAGTGTTTTACGAGTGTGGTCAGTTCTATTGGCAAGGAGAAAAAAGAAATCTCAGCACATAAGAAACAAAGCACTATGTGTTTGGGCCTTATTTTCTGAGCATCTGGGTATCTTTCGAAGTTGGAAGTTGTAGATCTCAGTATCAAAATAACACAAAATCTCTACTGACTAAGTTACAACCGTAGGAACAGGAAGGGAGAGAAACTAAATTGTTGTAGGCTAGAAAAACCATATTTTCCACAATAAGGAACAGAAGGAACCACAAACAAATACCAGCTTATAATTTCCCCATAAAATGACAGACATGCTCTCCCCTGCTCAGCAGAAGACAGCAGAAAGCTGCGCCTTAGGGTCCACCTAAAATATACTCTAGTCTTAGATGTGGATATCATGTTCTATAAATATGTTCCTTGTTGGTGCATGTGTGCAGTGCTTTTATTTTGCTGCCTGTGTGTCTGTATGTAATCAGCAACTAGAAGACAGCTGACTTCTCATTCTGATTTATACCCTGGAGGGTTAAATGCGTAAATAATTCTGCTGAATATTATGCAAATGGCATGTTGATTTCTTCTATTACAAGGGAAGTATTCCAGTCTTTTCGGCGTGGTTCAGTGGATGGTACAATGGGAAAAAAAATCTTCCAAACATCGCGTACTCTTAAGATCTTGGCTGATCTTGCTATTAACTCACTGCATTAATTACTCAGGTAGCGTATCCTACGCAGCAATTGAACATCTTCCTACTGAATGGCAATGAATGGGAAGCAACCAAAGAATTCTACACAGTGATTCAATTTTTGTCTCTGATGCTAAGAAAAGGATGACACTGTCAGTGACTGACATACTCAGCTGGTTCTTCTAATTTCCACCCTAGAATTTTTTCAAGATAAAATCCTTGAAGAACTTTTAGGTCATCTTTGAAAACAGGAAAACTTTAGAAAAATGGGATAAAATATTCCATTACTATCAAAGCAAAACCATCTTCTGTTCTTTCTTTCCTCCTCTCTTTCCTACCCCAGGATTCAGGGGAGACCCCAGATGTAACCATGGAGCCGCCAACTCCCTCATCAGCTCCGGGTTACTTAGCCTCTTCCTCTTTCACGCCTAGGAGAGTCTGTTGCGTCCTGCCACCTGCTATCCTTCATAGCCTTTCCCTACTCCTAGAAGGATCGAGAAGGTCAAGCCTTTACTCACAGAACCTTTTCTGGAAGGTTTGGTGACAATGAGAAATATTAGAGCTAACTTTTCTTCCCCTATGCTCTATAAAATTTCAGCGCACATTGGAAGGGAAGCCGTGCCTGGACTTCAGTAATATCTCCTCTTCCAAAGCCAGCTGTCTTCTCATATGCCAGGTCTTTTAAACACCCCCAAAATTAGCATTGTAGAGCCTTCCAGGTAGGGGAGGGCAGTGCACACAAACAAAACTATGTGATTTACAGACATTATCTCATTTGATTCCTGCATGTGCCTTTTCTTGATTTATAATACGACAACTGAGGCTCAAGAGAGATTCAGCGACTCGGGCAAGTCCTCACAGCTCAAGGATGGCAACCAGCTGGATGACGAGACCCGCAGCAGAGGCTGCCACCATCTGCTCTGGTTGTCATTCCGAGTTGCAGTGTGATCCAAGTCCTGAAGCGGGGGCTCCAGCCCTGGTTCAGCACTGAGACCCCGGAGAGACCCTCCATGCCTGTGAGCTCCTCCCTGGTGAAGGGGATCCATCCACCCTTCCATTGCTGTGACATCCTCTGTCTAAAATGCCTCATTAGTACTCTGCTGGTCATGGACGCACCTGCTCTGCAGGCTGCACTGAGCACCAAATGTGCTGTGCAGCCCTCAGAGCAGGGCTGCGGCCCCTGCACATGGCTCCTTGCTCCTGCCAAGACTTGCAGGCAACATCTGTGCCACCGGTCACTCTACAGTTCTGTTACCAAACACTTGACTGGCCCAGTAAAAGGGGATTGAGAGGCAGAACACAGCACAGCACTGTGCTCAGCTTTGTGTCTGCTTCGTATCATCACCCTCCTCTCTCCTCCCTCTCTCCTCTCTCTCTCTCTCTCTCTCTCTCTCTCCCCCTCTCAGAGAAAGAGCTACGGCTACTTACTGGGGGCAGCCAGAAGGAGCCAGGAGCCGGGCCAGCCAGTGCCACCCCCCAGCTACTGGCAGGTGTGCTGCCCACTCACACTCTTTGGGCTCCTGGTTTGGGTTGCCACGTCCGTAGACTTCTTCACAGGCATGTGGTGAGTGTAACTGCACATTTTATGGTTATGAATGGCACAGCCTGGCAACTCTGTGGTTATTATTTCCACTCACTGTCATGCATTATCAATCTAAGTCCCCATCACATGGCATTTTTTCATGCATTCCTCATACAGCAAGGACAAAGAAAGGCAAGAGCCCTGCAAAGAGCAGTACAACATGAGAACATGCTAATTCTGGTGGACATTGTGGATTTATGGCCTCGCATTTGGAGGGACAGATTGTGGCGAAGTTGAGGTGAAAAAAACATGTTCAAAGGTTGAGTCTTTTGCAGCTGTACCAAGTCTCCTGGTCCTGTGGCTGCCTGTGTGTTGGTAAATCAGAAGCAGGGACTGCACAACAGTGTAGACCGAGAACAGGATAGACACAGGAGGCCCTGACAAGCTACACTTCAGACCACTGGTGCTTCCAGGTTTCTAATGATTCCTAAGCAGGTCAGTGTGGGAGTGTGTTTTGATGAGTTCCTACAGCAATGTGCTTAGTCAAGATCTACAGAGCATGGAGCATGAGCAGTGAACTAAATGTAGTGGGAAGTAAGTGGTCAAAAAGTGTGCGGTAGCCATGGACCAGCGAATGGTTGCTAATAAGAGAGGACCAAGAAGGACCGTGTGATGCGGTCGGAGTTCAGGTTGAAGGGCACACACGCACCAATGGAGAGCAGGTTTCTTCTCGTACTGCATCATGGTGCTCCGCTTCAAAAACCAGAAAACACTGCATCTAGCAGAGGTTGTGCTTCCTACCAAGTAGAGCCCACAAGTGACGTCTCTGAATTAGTCGGTTATTCTTCTATATCTGATGGAAAGCTACTCACTCAGTTTGAAAGTAGGCCACCAGCTCATCTCTTCTTGATTACTTGCTAGTAAGATGGCCACAGAACAGAATCAGATGCCTTCTATTACTTTCCAACAGTTGCAGTCCTTATTCTTAGCCGTAATTTCCAACTTCAGTGAGAAGAGGATTTCTCTTAAGGGAACAAGTGCCCGACTTCTACTGGCATGGCTGAAGTTAAAACACACACTCATCGGCACCCAAAACATACATCGGTGCCATTTACTGCCCAGGAGCAACAGCCTGGATGGTTTTCTGTGAAAAGTGAGCAGCGCCAAGATCAGTATTTCCAGGACAGTGCCGTTACCCCTAACATCAGGGTGTGCCTACAACATCGATTCCTTGCAAGAGGAACCCATTCTGAGCCTAGGGGACACAGGAAAGGGCAGTGGCTGATGGGTTTGGGAATGCAGAGGAAAATCTGTGGACAGTTTTCAATAGGCTCGATTTATGCAGATTCACCAAAGACGTCAGTGGCAACATCTGCAACGATGACTGTGAACACCACAGTTCCAAGAGTGATGGCACCAGCTACTCTGGGAGAAACAAAAGCAACAGTGAGAAAAACTACCATGTGCTTCAGTCCAACTTCAGCCAGAAGGAACACTCCAAACCCCAAAGGCTCCAGTGCCACCTTGCCCAGCAGGTCAGGTCTTTAGTAGCACCTTTTCTCAGATTCCCTGAGGCTCCCCAATTGTGCTTAGAATTAGACAAGTTTGTACAACTACAGGTCCTGCTCATCTGAGGGAAGGACTGCTTTTCTTTCTTTTCTCAGGGCAATGCCTCCCTTTCCAGAGACACCCAATACTCTCTTTTGTTCCTTTCATTCCACTTGCAGAGAGCAGTGAGCTGTGAGCTCCACGGCCTCAGGTCCCGGCAAGGATGAACCAGAGCAGGAGCTGGGGAATCACTCACAGGTGGCTCTGAGATCCCTGCAGAGCCTGGCAAGGAGCGGAAGCACAAGAGGAGTAGACTCTAGGATTTAAACCAAAGAATCATTGCAAGGCTGTCATCCTAATGCTCTCTACGAAGGCCCAGAAACCATTTCTGTTTGAGAGGCACAAGGAACAACCCCGGAGAGAGAATTTCGGCCACAAGTTAAAATGACACAGCTGATGAGAGCAAAAAGAGAAAAATGAGAGCCAGTAGTGAGGCTGGACTAAGACATTCTGAAAGTGTGTATAGCATGCTTTAAATAACTTTATAAGCTACTTAGCTGTTAGTATACTTATTTCTCACTTACACTTACTTGACAAAAATTTCTCCAGAAGTTATATTGATGCTTTACTTTTCAAAGATATATTTACTTATGCAAAAATATTGAACAACAAAGCTTTACAGTGTAAATTACCCTATCATGTTTTCAGTCATTCACTGTGTTTGTCTGGTTAAATGCAGTAAGGGATGTATACATCCTTCTAGAGACCTGTGAATAGAACGATAAGTATTACACACACACACACCAGCACACGCAGTGTGAGCACACACGGAACACTGTGGAGTTAGCAGTTGGAAGGGGCCTCACCTCCACTCTCACCCTCTTGAACACAGAAGTAGCCCAGCCCAGCCCCACAGGGGACTTCCTGAACTTCCCGCTTCTTACCTTCTTTCCCCTCATAAGCCAACCACACTGTTTTTGTCTGTTCCTGGAGGCTGTAGGAGCCCTTTCCATGACAACTGTCACATACTAACGCTTCCACAGTTGCTTCCCAAGATCCAAAAGCCAAACCATTGCTTATCTTCTCCTTTGACCTCAGGCTGTAACTTTGCTGTGACAATGAAATCCACACTGTACACATCTGGGGTGCATTTCTCATGGATTAGGAAATCAGCGACTCTCCGAGCCTCCAGGGTCTCAGTTTCCCCAATGATGAGATCGTGCTAATAGCACCAGCCACCTGCCAGGCTATCAGGGGATTTGGCAACAGTGTCTCCAAATTACAAAGAAGCTCTGGGCCATAAATAACACATCTTATTAATAAAACTAGTTCAGGACCAATGCCAAAAAGAATGCAGCAATAATAGTGGCAAATCACACTTGGTCAGAACAAAAGAGGGTGGAGAGATTTTCTAACCCTCATTCCTACCAGAACTGTAGTGAATGCAAGGAGAGTTTATTTATTTTGCAAAGGTTGCCTCTATCCACACAACTTATACATCAGGTGTTCCTTCTCTCCAAGTTACCTCCAGGCAACTTCCTATTCCTAGGCTGGACCATATAGGGTTGACCTCAAGGCAGGCCCAGACTCTGCCTCCAATTAAACGAATTACAGCCATGTAACTGCTGAGGACTCATGGATTCTAGTCTAATTGCCATGGGCTCCTCATTCCCGTTGTGCTGGAGACAAAGCCAAACTTAGCTGACCACAGAAGACAATGCACGAGTTGGTCCATCTCCTGCGGCTTGAGGTGACAAGGGACAAGTAACACTTTGAGAATCAAAGCCAGACTTCTGTTGTTCTGAGGCTCCCGTCTTCGGAGGCCAAATGCAATGAACCGGCTTGATGCAATTTCAGGACCAGAAACTAAACAATGAAATGTGCCTCCATCTCCATCTCCTGCCCCTAGAACACCCTGCCGCACATACTAAGGACAGAGGACAGGGCCAGGCGCCGCGGCGTCCGAGGGACAGACCATGGCATTCAGGGGCTGAGCGCTCTCCCCAGAGCCCATTCTGGCCGTCGGCATGAAGTCAGCAGTTTGTCCTGAGGTCGCTCCGGGGTGCTTTCCCACAACCAGGTCGCACGTTTGGAAAAAGCCAAGACTTACTGATGCTGAGGTAGAGAGGGGAAGGACGGCTGAACACCCACACAGGTAAATTCTGATGTCAATCCGAGACTGACCGGATGGCTGTGCTGGAGAAGCCTGCCTCTAGGTTCGCAGGCCCGCCTCTCCTCGGAACCGGGAGGATTCCGCCGAAATGAGGCAGAAAGGCAGCGCAGCCTCCTCGGGCTGTGGGATGTTCCATTCACAGGGGAGGCAGACCTGTCCATTCAGGCGCGGTCAGCAGCCTTCTACTACCCAGCGCTGGCTCTCAGAGGCTGGCTTCCCAAGCGGCTGGCGGGGCTACACCATTCAGAACCAGGATGTCTGTTGAGCAGCCACCGCCACAGCTATTATTAGAGCAGCCATCCCTCCGAAATTTTGCAAAATCTGCCTCAATGACCGAGCAGTTACTCTGCTAACAAGGGATTGGAGAGGCGCCGAGCTGCTGCTCACACAGGCTCTCCAGGCGCAGCACTGGGCGACGGGTTCCGAATCCACTGTGCGCCCACATCTGGGCAGTCGCTCACAATGAAGACCCAGGCCCTGCGTTTAGCCATTTGAAAAGAGCAGGCGCTAGGCTGGGGATCCCAGGGGTCCCTCCTGTTCTCCTCCTACCCGTCCTAGCCAGGTCCTCTTCCTTCTCTGTGCATCCAACTTGCCGCAGCCGCGGGGACTGGAGGGCTCAGCCGGCTCCAGCCACCGCGCCTGGCACGCCCCGCACCCAAAGGACAGGGCTCCCCTGTCACTTCCAGAGCACGCTTGTTAAAAGAAATAGTCCCATCCTGTGCTGCTGCAACAACGTCCTTTCCCGTTCAACGGCGCGCGACTGCGGTGCCAGGGCAAAGCTAGTGCAGGGGCTGGGCAGGAGAAGGGAGCACAGCACGCGCCCCACGTGGGGCTCGCCTTTTAAAATCCACCCTAAAATGAAGGTCCCCAGGCCCCAGAGAAGCAGCGGTACGGCCCTGCAGCCCAGCCGGCTCGGAAACGCATGCAACACCAGTGCTGCGGAACGCATCGCCGCCCTGCCACCGCGCCCGGAAACAAAGACGCCTCACCTTTTATCCTTTGCGCTGCCACGGAGCGGAGCGGCGTGAGGTCCCCAGAGGCGGGCGTCCCATCCGCCCGGGCGCAGGCCCGTGGGCTCGGGGCCGCGTGGAGCCCGCGCAGCTCCGCCCGCGCAGGGCCAGGCCCGGCCTCCCAGCCAGCGACGGCGCGCGCGGCCCGCAACAATGAGCGCCGCCCCGGCCCGGCCTCGGCTCCTCCCCGCCGCCCGCGCGGGCAAAGTTAGCTCCGGCCGGCCGGGAGGTCCGCGCCCCAGGCCGCCGAGCCGGGCCCAGCAGAGCCCCCGCCCACGCCGGCGAGCCCCAGCCCTCCCCGCGAGGCCCCCGTGACCCTGGAGCCCGCAGGACGCAGCTCCCTCGGCTGAGGGCGCAGTGTGGCCCTCTGGTCCAGTCCAATAGTCTCGGATGCTAATCTCCCCCAACTGCGGGTCCTGGGAGAGTCAGCCCATTGTCAGAGACAGCGACCGGACTGGGACTGGCGAGGGAGGAACTGGGCTGGCACCTCCGACTCCTGGGAGGAGAAACTCCAAGATCCCCACCGAGAACAATGACTCAGTGCACATCTGTGCCTAAATGTTTGTTGCTCTAGAAGCTCAATTCGCTTTAGACACCTTTTTTAAATGAATTGTCAAAACACAGTTGATAAAATAAAAAGAGAAACAGGCACGAGCACCTACGCAGCAAGCCAAGAGGTTTCAGGACCAAGAGCTTCCTGTAGAGCCCACCCCTCCTGGAATGTCCAGCGCACCCTACACCTTTCCTGCGCGAGACAGGTTTCCCAGCCCCCCTCGGCAAAAGGAGACGCCTAACTCAGCACCTTTATTTCCAAGGCCCCCGCAGGCAGTGAACACCTGTAAAGTTTAAAAGAAATCTCTCAGTCCTGTCTTCCCACTGACTGGAAACTAACTTCCTCCAGACACAGATGACGGATTCTCTCTTAAAGTACACTGACAAAAATTCCTGACAGTTTAGAAGGTTCCTAACCAATAGAAGGGAAATTCTGTGTACAGTACGGGGCTGGAAAAAGAGTTGTACGCCGGCACTGAGGATTTCTGATCTTACTGCAGGCCCTCCCAACATCTACTCAAGACTGAGGGACTTAAATCCATGATCTAAATCTGAGAAATGGGAGACCCGCTTTGAATTTGATTTTTCTGCACTTGTAGAGCCTTGGGGTGTTGGTTTCAGGTGAAGCCTGACCCTTTCACACTGCAGCCAAGTCCCACACTCCTGTGCGCTGAGATCTTCAGAGGGGATGCTTCCTCCTTCCTTCCTCCTTCCTTCCTTCCCTCCCTCCTTCCTTCCTCCCCCATGCTAAGGGGGAGTATCATTTCATTGAAAGCAGACTATTTCCAGCTCTGCTTTATTTTGACTGCAGCCCTAAAAAATGCTGAGACACTTAACGTTTTTCTTCAATATTTAGCTGGAGGACCTGTTGGATTCTGTTTACCTCTCCCTGCTGTTCCCACTTGGCCACTGGACGATCACTGTGTCGTAAGCCACCCCAGCAGATGCAAGTCCTCTTTCCAGGTTCCCTCTTACACTACAGGGAATCCCCCCACACCCCGCCCGCAAGCCAGAAGCAAGGACAGAGGACTCCCGTCATCTCCTTTTCTCCTCACATTCCAAACATTCATGGATCACCGAGCCTAGATTCCCAAATACCTCTTCAAAGTGCCGGACAGGTGCCGACTTACCCTGACAGTGCCTGGCATGGACCGAGTCACCTCTGTCCCTGGCCTTGTTCAGTCCACATCATGCCTCTTGTCTCCGATGCATACTCTCCACCATCAGTGGGGTGATGCCTCAAGAACTCCAATGGGATCCTGTAAGCCTGAGGACCAGGCTGTCCTGTCCCACTGGCCCTATCTTTCCTGCCTGACCCCACCAGGGTCTCTCCACCTCCTCGCCTCTCCCAGGCCCCCTGTCTGCCTGGTGACCACTCAGCCCTTGGCCCCAGCTCTAGGATTTCACTCTGGTCAGGTCCACTTAAAGGCTTCTACTTGTTCCCCACCTCTATGTGTCACTCACCCTGTGTCTCTCCCTGCGTTTGGTCACAAGGGCCTCGTTGCTGCCCTCAAGGCCCTCTGGGCCTCTGCTGGGTTTTCCATTTCCTGTTCCGCCTGCCCGGAAGCACCCCTGTCCCAGATCAGAGCTCCAGCTGCCTCCCAGACAGTCTTCCCTCACAGCACACCGGAAGAGACTCTTCCTTCTACTGTAGCTGGTCACTTCCCTCCCACCACTCATGAGGCCTCACAATCTGTCCCCTTGTTTCTTTGACATGTTTTGAAAGGGCAATTTGGAGAATCTACAGATAGGCTGTTAAAAAAAAAATTAGGATCTGTCTACATTGGGTAGACAGCAGATTCAGGGGAGATTCCTTCCCAAGCCTCCTTTACTTGCCTAGGGTGCCCCAGGGAGAAGACCAGAGACCCCCCAGCCATGCCAGAGTCCATGCAAGTTGCTGCTGCCAGAGACCTTATCACACAGCAGGACAGCCCTGGGCTCTGCTGTGCTCCCTACCTGTGGCAGCCTCTCTCCAGGTTTGTCTCTGAGAGGTGTATACACTTGAGTCTCACACTGTCCACTTGCAGCTCCGATGTTTAGGTGTATAATAAACTTGGCGTGATTTTCCTGTTATCATGAGATTATTTCATGGACGGAAACGATCTAAACATGTAGGGAACAGACAAAAATTAAAATTTCCCCACGTGCTACGCTACGGTTTGTGTTTGCACTCCTGTGTAAAGGGGACAGACTGATGCAAGCCTGCCTGGGTTTGAATCTTGCCTATGAGCTGTGCAACTTTAAAGGGCAAGCTTCTTGGCCTCTC
>PVJX010039058.1:0-15968 GCA_004027295.1 Dolichotis patagonum
GGTTCAGAATGCACTGTAATTCTTTCACTCTTTGAATGGTTTTATACTATTTTGTTATGTTTGATATTATTGTATTTCAAACTATGCTCAACTATAGCAGAGTAAGAGATATTGTGATAGCTACTGTTAATATCTGGTTGTCTTAATGTAAAGTACTGTGTTGCCTATGTTGTCTTGTTCTGATCTGCTCTGTCCTGCCCTCTTTTGTTTTATTCTCTTTCAAATTAAAAAAAATGCTTTAAAAAATAGAAAAGAAAATGAGATATTATAGTACCCATTGATCATTCTCTGCTATTTGGTTCAGAATGCACTGTAATTCTTTCACTCTTTGAATGGTTTTATACTATTTTGTTATGTTTGATATTATTGTATTTCAAACTATGCTCAACTATAGCAGAGTAAGAGATATTGTGATATCTACTGTTAATATCTGGTTGTCTTAATGTAAAGTACTGTGTTGCCTATGTTGTCTTGTTCTGATCTGCTCTGTCCTGCCCTCTTTTGTTTTATTCTCTTTCAAATTAAAAAAAATGCTTTAAAAAAATAGAAAAGAAAATGAGATATTATAGTACCCATTGATCATTCTCTGTTATTCGGTTAAGAATGCACTGTAATTCTTTCACTCTTTGAATGGTTTTATACTATTTTGTTATGTTTGATATTATTGTATTTGAAACTATGCTCAACTATAGCAGAGTAAGAGATATTGTGATAGCTACTGTTAATATCTGGTTGTCTTAATGTAAAGTACTGTGTTGCCTATGTTGTCTTGCTCTGATCTGCTCTGTTCTGCCCTCTTTTGTTTTATTCTCTTTAAAATAAAGTTAAAAAACAGAAAAAAAAACAAATAAACATACACTTACCTTTGAAAATCTTCATGGCTAGTGTAAGGAAGATAAGACAGAGGAAGGTTAGTAGGACAACTTTCACTAACGGAATCATTGCTGTCTATTGGCTCAATGAAATTTTTCTTGTCATGTAACTTTAACAAGGAACCTATTCAATGACTCTTGCTTTTGCCTCCTTTTGAAGATTTTGTGGAAATATTACATTGCATTTTTGTTAAACATACTCATTGCTTGCACTGCTACAGTCTTATTTGTGTAGCACTTTTCTACAAAATGTTGCACTGTTTCCTACATTTTACATATCTTCCTAATCTCATTTCAAGTGAGAAATTATGCCACTTTTTTCTCCTCCTCTGGAGATGATATTTCCTCCACAACCTGCTTGTGTTGGGAGATTATCACCCATATTCAGAGAGGGAGAGGGGGAGAGAGAGAGAGAGAGAGAGACAAGCACTGGCTCAGTTGTGACCATGATATTTGGTATTACAAACTACTCTTATTACAACATATCACTCTTCTATAAAATTAAAATTTATTAGAAATATTTTCTCATCTTGCAGGACATTTGCAGAACAAGTTACTTGCAATCCAAGGTTTTACTATTTTTATATAATGTTTTGCTTGAATTATAACATACACACATGTAACGTATTTGCCAACTGTAATACAAATAAGATGGGCAGGGAAAATATTGTACTAGGCTAATTAAGCAAATCTAGATGTGACTAAAATATGAAGCAACAAATAAATAAGGAGAGTTAAAATGACAAATAAAAAGGTTAGTATAATAAAAACAATATATATGTATTTAATCAACTTACTTAAAATAGAAAATTAAATGAAGTACCATAATTATACATAATACATAATTATAATATTATGTATTATTGAATTCATGATGTTTTTGGTAGAGTACATATAAAAATAATACCACAAAAAAGAGAAAAAGGGAATAGAGAAACATAGAAATAGTATTTCCCAATCTCTTTAGAAATTATTATGAATCTGAAGTTGATTCTCATAAATGTAGATATATATTGGAAAGTTTGAAGTAACTATTAAGGAAATAATTTTAACATATGGTGAAATAAGTCAAAGATATCAAAATTATACACTAGAAAATATTCATTTAATTAAAAAAGGAACCAGAAAATGGGGAATAGAGAGAGAGATAGAGATAAGAACAACATAGAAACAGAAAGTAAAATGGCAGATGCAAATCCAACTATATTCAAACAAGCATTAAATGTGAATGAATTAAATAATCCAATCCAAATGCAGCAATTTTCAGGACATACATTTAAAAGGTGACCCAACTAGGTTTGGTTATGTTACTCAGCTGACAAAATATCTCAGGTAAGTCAACTTTATTTTTTTAATTTTATTTTAAAAGGGGTAAAATTAAACACACCAAAATAGAACAGAACAGGACATAAGAAAGCATAAATTTCAAAGCTAGACAACCAGAGATCTTCACTATCTGTCATATTGTCTCTTGTTTTCTTCCAAATGGTTGTCCTTATCTTTGCATATGGGTAGCTCATACTAAATAACATAGCCAATCTTTTCACAAGATGTGTAGTTAAATGGCTCCCACTTGCTAAGCAGGGGGAAGGGGGAAGGAGGACACAGGGTGGGAGACAGGATGATGTGAGATGTCTGATTCTCAGCCCACATGCAGGCAGGATCACAGCTGCCCCCCAGAAAGGGGAGGAGTTACTCGTTCTCCTGGCACCCTGAGTCAACTGCACAGTGCAGGTGCCAACACACAAGGGTCTCTCTTCTTTGGGCTGCTGAAAGTTTGCCACACTCTCAGCCACCCCCCAGAGAGGGGAAGAGCTCTTTGTTCTCCCAGCACCCCAAGTCAACTGCACGGTGCAGGTCCCAAGGCACCAGGGTCTCTCCCCTGCAGACCCCCTGAAGTCCGCTATACTCACCTGCTATTTCTTTCTGATGAACTGACCATTCCATTTCCAAAGTTCTGAAATGGCCAACAGACCACAGAAAGAATTCTCTTTAGGCTCTTGTTTGAAACCAGCAGCTAAAAGCAATCTGCTGGCCTTGCTTCAGGGCCACAGTAAATCAACTTTGAAGAGGAAAGATTTATCTTGATTTACTATTTCAGAAGTTTCAGTCCATGGTAAGCCAGCTCCTCTATTTTAGTTCTGTTGTGAGACATAAACATCATGGCAGAAGGATATGCCAGAAGAATTGTGTTCATTTTGTGGCAGCCAGGAAACAGAGAAGGATGGAAATAATATGAAGGAAATTGTCAAGAACAAGACATACTCTTCTAGGTCACTATCTACTTCCTGTATCTAGGCCACACTTTCTAACACTCCTTTAATGCATTAATCTTTTAATCTATTAATGAGAATAGCACTGTCACTTCCAAAAGCCCTACCTCTGAGTACATGAGCCGTTGGGGGGGCATTTTAGATCCAATATATTACAGCTGTCTATAGGAGATACATTAACAAATTTGAAGATACAAATTGAAGATTAAAGAATGGAAAATGATATATAAATAGCAACTAAGAGAAAATTTCAACAACTACATGAATATGAGACAAAATGGAAAACAACCAAAATGTTACTAGACATACAGATGAACATCTTATAATGATAGTTTATCAAGAAGTTATAAAAATTATAAATGCATATTCATCTAACAACAGAATATCAAAATTTGTGCAAAAGCAAAAGATGACAGAAAAAAGTACAAAAAAAATAGAAAACCAGTAGTATTAGTTATACATTTCAATACTTAACTTTTAATAATGGACAGAACCATTAAACAGAAGTCCAACAAGGAAAAATAACACTTGAACACTATGAACTAATTAGACTTAACAGACATCTATACAATCCTCCACCCAACAGTAGTAGAATACAACATTCTTCTCAAATACACATGGAATATTCTCCTTAATAGACCATATACTAGGTTATAAAACATACTTCAATTGATATAAAATAACAGAAATAATAAAAGTATGTACTCTATCCACAAGGAGTAAAATTAGAAATCATAAAAGACATGTGTAAGACTCCCAAAAAGTAAAAATTAAATGACATCCACCTAAATGATCAATGAGTCAAAAAAGAAATCAAAAGCAAAATTGAAAAATACTTTCAGATGAATGAAAATGAAGAGTCAACATATTTATGTTTGTAATGAATAGCTGAAGCAGTTTAAAGAGAACTCTATAGTTATATATGTTTATATTAAGAAACAGTTGTTTTAAATCAATAACCTAATCTTTCACAAAAGATGATGAAAAAAGAAGTGAAAAATTAAATCCAAGACAAGCAAAGTAACCAGTAATGAAGACTGTACAATAAATTATTAAAATAGAACATAAGAAACCAATAAAGAAATCCATTAATATTGTGTGTGAAGATATGGACAACCATTTCAAAGAAAATAAGAGACATTATTGTAGCCACTGTTGATTTCCTGTGGTCTTGTTTTGAAATCCTGTGTTGCTTGCATTGTTTTACTCTGATAGGCTTTGTTCTGTTTTGCTTTCCTTTGTTTTATTCTCTTTAAAATAAAAAAAGAAAGCCATTGAAAGCAAGTACAAATTCTTTGAAAAGACCAACAAAAATAACAATGTTGTTAAATGATCAAGAAAAAAAGAAAAAAGTAAAACAATAAATGAAAGGACAGTATTACTGGTCTTACAGAAATGAAAAGGATTAAAAAACAGTACAATAAGGCTGGGAGTGTAGCTCAGTAGCACAGTGTCTGCTTGGCAAGCATGAGGTCATGAGTTTGATCCCTGATATAAAATAATAATAAAGAAGAAGAACAAAAACAAAAAAAATAATAAAATAGTAGTATAAACATTTTTATGTCAGTAAATTTAGTACCCTACCTAAAATGAACAAATTTCTAGGAAGACACAAAATAGTAACACTAACTCCAAAAGATAAAGAAAATATGAATATATTCATAATAAGTAATTAGGTTAGATTAGCAATTTTTAAAAGCTTACAAAAATAATCCCAGGCTAATATGGTTTCACTGCTCAATTCTCAATTCTACCAAATGTTTAAAGCATGATTAATCACAAATTTTCACAAAAATATCCAAAATATAGATAAGGAGGGTACACTTCCTAGCTCACTATATGAGGCAAATAATATTTGAATATCAAAATCAAGGACACTATAACCAGAAGCAAACCATAGGTTCAGTACTTCTTATACACTCAGACTCACTCAAAATCTCATGTAAATATCAACAACAAAATCTAGCAAAATATAAAAAAGCAATACAATATGACCAAGTGCACTTTTTTCAGGAAGCAAAGATGGTTCAGTATCTGAAAATTGGTTATTATAAGGCATCATTGCTGATAATATAAAAATATACTCACAAAATAAACTCATCTTAATACCTGCATAAAAAATACTTGAGAAAATCTATTATAAGATTTCCAAAACTGGAACACTCAATAAACAAAGAAGGCAAAAGAACTTTCTTGATCAGACAAAAGACACCCAGTATAATAATATTTCCATGAAAATTTTGACCTCCTCCCTTTTCTCCTCCTCCCCTTATTCCTCTGTCCTGTATCTATCATCTATCTCTCTTTATCTCTTCTTCTCATTCTTCCTATCCTTCTCTCTCCTCCTGTATTCTCAGCTTTTATTTCTATTTATTGTCTTTTTTACTATTTATTCTCCATCAGCCTATAAACAAAGTTAAGTACCTTTTATTCTTTTAATACATAAGTTATTTCACTTCTCTGCTCAAAATCTTTTCAACTCACTGAGAAAAAATGTCAGTCATTACAATGTCAAAAGAAATTCTCTGACCTTATCACTCACTACCCAACCCCACTCACTCTGTCTCACTCTCACTATCCAGCTTGCTGTTCCTCACCAAGTATTTGCTCTCCTGTTTTTGGATCCTTCCATGTTCCTTTTACCTGAAATTGTCTTCAATATCCATGTCTCATTCATTCACATTCTTCATATCTCCACTCAAAAGTAACCTTATTATATAGGCCTTTCCTAACTATAATACTTAGCATAGTATTCACATCTTCATTATTCTTCTTCTTATCCATTATGTCATTGATTAAAGCCTGAACTTACAGATATAGTAGATAAACAGAAAATGCCTAGCAAATCACTCCATTACATGAGTTCAAACATTAGGCTAAACATTTTAATTTAGATACAAAAAAAATCCTCAAAAAAATGTGGTCTAAAAGGGAGATCATTTCATCAACACAGAATTTTTTCATGCCTATATCTTATAGTCTGAGCAACTACTTGGCAAATATCAATATGTAATATATTAATCATTTTAAATCATTATTATTGTTTCAAAATTATGTACTATCATTTTATTCTTTTTTTAAAATAAAATAAAAAAGAAAACATCTACTATCTCTCTCCTTATAGACAGGACATAATTAGATATTTGTCTGAAGCTGACTCTCTCTCATTTTTCTGTATTATTTTCTCTTTTTTCCCCTTTTCATAAGACATTGAAGATTGATTGAGTTAAAGCTCATTTGATTAATATGTACATATTCTAGGGAGATTTATTTTAGATAAATTGTGAAAATTCTTAAAAGAAATAAAAGTTATTAAAATATGCATCTTTTGCTGACAATAAAACATTGTTTTTTGTTTGTTTGTTTGTTTGTTTGTTTTTGTTTTTTTTATCGGTATCAGGGATTGAACTCATGACTGCCTGCTTGCAAGGCAGGCGCTTGTGCCACTGAGCTAAATCCCCAGCCCTAAAACATTGTTTTTATGATATTAACTGTAGTTATGAAATAAAAGGTGTTAATTTCAAATAAAATTTTTCACATGCCTCTGTCAGTACTTATTTTGCCAAAAGAATTACCATAATATTTTGGTTTGTTCAGGACCAAGTTTAAATTTCTTATGATTCGAACTTTTGTAATAAACTTCACAAAGTATTATGAGGTACATAATCTCTTATTATTTCTATAAATTATTCAAAATTTAAAATTATGCTTATAAATGTGTGTTTCACACAATTAAGTAAATATAACACTTGCAATTATAAATGTAATTTATAAAAGTCTCAAAATGCAGCAATACATACAGATTTAATGTTTGAAGTAAATCATAAATTATAAATTCTTAGGTAATTTAAAAATAAACATGACAGTTAATTAGTAATTACTCTTTAAATACTTGTACTTTGCCCTCCCCTCACCTAAATTACTTCAGCAGGCCAGCAGGCACCTTGGTGACCCCTTCCCCAACACAGAGGAGCTCAGTAGCAGGCAAGAGTGCACATGAGCTCTTCTCCCACTCAGAGGACCTCAGCAGGCAACTGAGAGCATGGATGAGTCCTCCCTACACTTTAAGGACCTTGGCAGCCTGGCAAGAGCATGGGTGAGACCTCTCTCCTCAAAGAAGACCCTACACAGGCCTTTCAGAGTGCTGGTGAGGCCTTCCCCAACCCTGAGGAGCCAAGGTAGGCCTGACAAACCCTCAGTTATGCAGCTGGGTCTTACTGGGGTGCATACTATGGAAAGGTGGGACTGGTGGCCTGGAAAAGTCTGAAGCCAGAGATAAGGGTAGATTCACATCACTAGTCCTAGGCTAAACAGTCCAGAAAGAATTAAGTACTCACCCAACTGGCCTGACAGGAAGAATTCAGATGACAGGCCCATCCCTTCCATTGTGGGACCCAGAAACTGTGTGAATGTTGGCCACACAATAGGACCCTGACTAAGATACACACGATGGACAGACAAGTCTTGTTGGACTTAAAAGACTGAAATATAAACCAAGAGGTTAAAATAGTAATATGAAAAAGCAAAATGCAGTTTAAGATTCCCAGCACATCCAACACAAGTATAGAAAACACTGATATATGAGCCACTGGAGGACCAAAAAAAATGAATTTTACTGAAAAGATAGCAAGTGAAGTAAAGAAATGAATCTATGAGACTATAGAGGAAATCAGATCAGAAATAACCTCTCAGGTTAAAAAAGAAATGATACCTTAATGAAGGAATTGCTCAGTGTAACTAGAAAAGACAGATAAAAAACTACAGGAGCAGAAGAAAATGATGGAAAGCTTGAATGAGCAAAATAGAAAGAAATACAATGCATGAAACAGGCTCAAAGAGATATCCAGGAAATTTAAAATTCCATTGAATGCTGGCAAAACTGCTGGAATGAAACCAAAGAGAGAATTTCAAACCTTAGGAGACTTCTTGGAAGATGGCAGAACAGTAAGCAGCAGAGAAAACAGCCTCCCTGAGAGAAACAGTGCAGATACTAGAATATAGCATTGGAGGGAGGACAAGAAGGAAGGAAGTGGGTCCCCTCCACACAGGAAGCACATAAAGTGAGAATTGAAACCCACAGAGAGAGTCAAAAAAAAAGAAAAGAAAAACAAAGAAGAAAGTGGTAGCTGGTAGCACCTTCAACTGGAGCTGGACCCACCATGTGAGAAGAGCTGTTGAAACCTGGGGACACATGGTCACAGTGGTGGCTGGCAAGCCCAGAGGCCTCTGCAAAGAGATGAGGATGGAGCAGTGGACATGGAGAACTGCACTGGCTGGTGGTGAGTATAGAGGACTCAGTCCTCCTGCTGGAGAGTGTGATTGGCCAGGAGCCATTTTGGAGTCCTGCAGGATAAGCACAGAACCAAAACTGCAGCCAGTTTCTTTCAGCCACTCCTAGCTTGGAGCACACTGGTGGAAATTGCTTGGACTGAGTCCCACCCCTGTGTGCATTCCAAAAGCCATCGCTGAGGTTTACCTAAATCTATCCCCAATCAGCTCCATCTCCTGCATGTACTCTTCATGGTGGGGGCTCCCTGCTGTTAACCAGCTTGGGGAGGGAGATGGCAGCCTGCCCTGCCCCTGCTTGTACTCTACCAGCCACAAGTAAGCCAAAGCAGGCTAGAAAAAGTAGCATACAGCCCTACACAAGTGGACCCAATGGTCACCATCAGATATCCCTAGCCAGCACTGGCTAGAAAAATCAAACAGTCTTGCTTCAGAGAAATTTTAGCCAACACAGTAAGTGCTGGGGATGACACTATCCACTTGTCTGGAAGAAACCAGGAATATGACAAGAAGAAAAAGCAAAAGGCAGTCTCTGGCCTCCAACTCAAGCAGTTCTGGTCCAAGAGATATAGACATGGAAGAGATCAGGAGTCACACATCTGAAGTTTCTAAAGTAATGGCAACTGAAGTAAATAAACAACTTCATGAGGCTATAAAAGAACTTAGAACAGAAATACTATCTCAGATAAAAGAAGAAATGAGAAACATGATAAATAAAAGAATTTCTAAGCACCTCTAACAGAGGTATAAGCACCTTCCTGGCAAGCATGAGGTTATCAGTTCAGTCCCCAGCACAAAAAAAAAAAAGACATTGATGGAAGAACAGAGAAGCATAGGAAAATGAGGGAAACCTTGAATGGACAATATAAAAACACTGACAATATATGAAACAGATTCAAAGAGATTACCAGGAAATTAAAAACTCCACTGAAAGGTGGCAAAACTGCTTGAAAGAAACTAAAGATAGACTTTCAAACCTTGAAGACTTGCTTTCAGCTTGCCATCATGAAAGGAAAGATCTTTTTATAATGATAAGGAACCAGGAAGTAACAATTCAAAGGCTACCAGATGATGCAAAGAAGCATAATTTAAGAACAATAAATGTGAGTGTAAAAGCAGGGGTCAACACAAATGAAATACAAAGGCTATTTACAGAAATAATTACAGAAAACATCCCAAGCCTAGGAAAAGGCAATGATATTCAGATAAGTGAGGCATACAGAATTCCAGCCAGCTATAACCAAAATAAATCTACACTCAGACATATGAAAAGATTCAATAAATTCAACACAAGAGCAGAATACTAAAAGCTGTTAGAGAAAAGAAACAGATCACCTATAAAGGAAAACTCATCAGAATCATGACACACTTCTCAACACAGACCATCAAATCAAGAAGAGCTTGAAATATTTCAAGTCCTGAAAGATAATAACTTCCAACCCAGATTGATGTACTCTACAAAACTATATTTCAAAATTAATGGAGGAACAAGATACTTCCATGACAAAGAACAACTAAATGAATTTGTGACCACCAAACCAAAACTACAAAAAATATTGATGGACATTCTGGAGAGAGAAAAAAGAGACCATGGTTTCAGGAACAGTAGCAGAGGGGGCTCCCTGAGCACAGCAGACAATGGAATGAAGAGGAAAATCAGGCAACCGACAGCAGGAAAATAGCATGGCAGAGATGAGGCAGAGAATGTTGGCCATAATTACTATTATAGATGGTCTCAGTTCACCAATGAAAAGGAACACAGGCAGAGTGGATCAGGAGACAGGGCCCATCAATATACTTTATAGAAACACATTTAACAGGAAAGGGAGTTTATAGACTGAAAGTTAAAGATGAGAAAACAATGCTCTACATCACAGGGAACCAGAAAAAAGTGGGGGTATCTTGCCTATTAGAGGCAGACTGGTTAGAAAGCCATGACACTTATACAGAGGAAAACTACTCAGCTATACAAAAAGATAACCTTGAGGCTCTAGTAGGTAAATGGATACAACTTGAGATCATGCTCAGGGGTAAAATGGTTCAGAGTCACACAGGTGAATAGTGTGTTGCCTCCATAGTATAAAAACTAAAGAAGTTAGTGAGATCCAAAACATATAGTACATCCTGTGAAGGTGAAAGGGGAAGAACTGTCTAAAAGGGAAGGCAGTGGCCATTGTTAGTCTATTATCATGATATCAAAATCATACTGTGTTCATTGTTTGGTTTAGTTTAATTTTATTCTGTCAGTTTGTCTAATCATGTTATATTTGATGGCATGGACAGGTATTTCAAAGTAAACAAAATATATTATTTTAACCATTTTTTATTTATTATTAGCTTGATTTGAAATCCTGTATTGTTTTCATTGTTTTGCATAGACTGATTTTATTCTATTTTTTTTTTGCATCATGTCTGATGCTATATGCAACTACTTTGAAGACAATAAGATGCATTATGATACCCATTGCGGTTTTACTATTATCTTCTTTTGAAGTCCTATACTGTTTCCATTGTTTTGTTTTTATTGGTTTTATTCTGTACTATTTTGTTTGGTTTTATTATGCCTGATGGTTTGGGCAATTCTTTTGCATATAACAAGAGGAATTAAGCTACACATTGTTGATCTCCTTGTATTTGTTTTAAGTCATGTACCATGTTCATCTTTTTGTTTCAATTGACTCTATTCTGTTTTGTTTCATTTGTTTTTATTCACTTCAAAATGAAAAAAAAGAATTTCAAACCTTGAAGATAAGATTGAGGCCACTGATCATGAAAGGAAAGATTTCCTAAAAATAACAAGAGGCAATTAAATAACAACTTGACAGCTCCAAAATGATACAAAGCAAAATAAAATAAAACTGATAGGTGTCAATGAAAAAGTAGGAATTAGTGCATGTAACATAAAAAAACTGTTTGCAGAAGTAATAGCAGAAAATTTCCCAAGCACGGTAACCAAATCTAACATACAGATGAGTGAGGCCATATACAAATCAAAACACCATTACCTAAATAAATTTTAACCCAGACATATACTAATCAAGATCCCAGAAATTCAGCACAAAAACAATTTAAAAACTGTTAAGGAAATGAAGCAGATCACCTATCAAGGAAAGCCCATCAGAATCATAGTCAACTTCTCAACATAAACCCTCAAGTCAAGAATAAATTAGAGTGAAGTATTTTAAGTCTTGAAAAAAAATCTTCCAACTCAGATTTATGTACCTGGCAAAACTATCTTTCAAAATTAAAGAAGATACTTCCATGAAAAAAGACCAAGTGAAGAAATTCATGCCCACCAAATCAACACTGGATGCGGTACAGAAAGATATTCTAGATAGAATTAAAAATGACCATTATTCATAGAACATCAACAGAAACAAACCCCAGACTGGGTATGCAATTAAACAGACAGAAAAAACAGGGAACCAAAGACAAGAAAATAACATGACAAAGATAAGGCAATATATACGTTATAAACATCAGTGTAAATGGCCTCAAATTACAAAAAAAAGAAACATTGGCAGAATGGATCAAGAAACAAGATCTAACACTATACTGTACACAAGAAACATATTTGAATGAAAAAGAAACTCATACACTGAAAGTCAAAAGATGAAAAACAAAACTCCATATAGCAGAAACCCAGAATAAAGAAGGGATATCTATTCCATTTGCAGACAATGTGAACTTCAAACCAAGAATGTTCAAAAGAAGTAAAGAAGGTCACTACATACTTGCTAGGGAAAAATTCAAGAAGAAAACATAACAATCATAAATATATATATACACCAAATAAAGGAGCACCAACCTATACAAAAATATTAATAGACATAAACAATCAAATACCAATAATAAAATTGTAACTGGGGAACTTAACACAACATTGTCAAAAACATATACATCAACTAGTCCAAAAGTCAGGAAAAAAATAATAAAACTGAATCAATCATGTGAAAAAAAATGGACTTAGAGGGGCTGGGGATTTAGCTCAGCAGTATAAGCACCTGCCTTGTAAACACATGGTCTTGAGTTCAATCTCCGGTACAGATTAAAAAAAAAATTGGCTTAGTAGATTTTTACAGTGTTCCAATGAACAACATAAGAAAACATATTTTTGTAAGGTGTACATGAGAGATTCTCAAAAATAGACCATAAATTAGCCCATACAACATGATTAAGTAAATTCATAGGAATTTAAATAATCCCATACATATTATCCTCCCATAGTGCATTGAAATTGGAAATCAATGGCAAAAGAAACTTCAAAAACTACAGAAACACATAGGAATTAAATAACACTCTCCTGAACAACCAATGGGTCACAGAGAAAATTAAAGAAGAAATTAAACAATATTTACAATCAAATGAAAATGCAGATTTGACACACCAGAACCTGTGAAATGCAATGAAAGTGCTCCTAAGAGGGAAATATATTGCAGTGAATACTCACAATAAGACAACAGAATAAGCACAAATAAACAACCTAATACTGCACCACAAGCTTCTAGAAAAACAAGAGTAAGTCAAAACGAAAGCTCATAGAAGAGAGGAAATTACAAAGATCAAAGGAGAAATTCATGCAATCAAGACTAAGAAAACAATACAAAGAATTAATGAATCAAAGAGTTGGTTCTTTGAAAAACTACACAAAATTGATAAGCCCTTAGCAAAACTTATAAAACAAATTATCACTATCTGCAGACAAGATGATAATCTAAATAGAAGAAAAGCATAATGAGCAAATTCAAGAGAATAGTAAGATGCAAAGTCAACATTCAAAAATCTATAGCATTCCTGTACATAAAGAACAAACTCACCAAAAAAGAAATGAGAGAAACAACACTTTTCATGATATTATCTAAATTAGGAATCAATTTGCAAAAGATATAAAAGATCTATATATTGAAAATTGCAGTATTTGAAAAGGAATTTCAAGAGAATATCAGAAAATGTAAAGATATCCCTTGCTCTTGGATAGAAGACTCAACACTGTGAAAATGGACAATCCCCCAAATTTCACACACAAATTTAATTCAATACCAATAAAAAATACCATTAGATTTTTTCTTTCTTTTTCTTGATAAGGTTAGCTAGAGGTTTGTCATTTTTTTGTTCTCTCAAAAAACCAGCTTTTTGATTCATTCTTTGTATTGTTTTTTTAGTTTCAATTGCATTGATTTCTGGTCTAATCTTTACAATTTGCTCTCTTCTATGAGTTTTGGGTTTAATTTGCTCTTCTTTTTCTAGAAGCTTGAGGTGAAGCATTAGGTGCACACATATACATAGCACCACAATTTGTAATAGCTAAATCTTGGAAACAACCAAAATGCCCATAAAACCACACAAAAGATGAAAAAGATGTGGTATTTTTATATAATGGAATATTATTCAACTATAAAATATTATATTGAGGCCTTCATAGGTAATTGGAGGCAAATTGAGACTATCCTCATCAGTAAAATACATAAGAATCATATTTATAAATATCACTTTGTATCTCTAGTGTGAAAAGTAATAAGAACTATAGGAGTAGTAACACCCAAAATGTGTAACTCCTATTGTAAAAAAGAGAGGAAAAGAAAGTGCTCTAAAGGATATAACTGCATGTATGTTTAAGTGTGTAAGATAGTTAACCATATTACTAAGTTTTTGTTGGATTGTTGAACGGAACTGTTTTCAGTCACACTGTTTGAATGTCAACTTTGTATGCTTCAATTTTGTAACTTGAACAATGATTTCTAAGAGGACAGTATGTAATTTATCAACTAGTAATTTCTTAGTGTTTATTGTTTTGAAATTGTTTTATTTCTACATTTTTCTTTAGCTTTTTTTTCTTTTAAATAAAATTTTTAAAAAATACCACTAGAGGAGTTTCCAAAGTTGGTGGACTGGTAGGTAGCAGGGGAGAGACCCTCTCTGAGAGAGACAGATTAAATGCCAGAATTTAACACCTTGGAGAGACCCAAACAGAGAGAGATGGACTCTCTCAACCCAAGAAGAAACTAAAATTAAAAAAAAACTCAAATATGAGGTCCCGGGGCTACCATTAGTGAAGCTAAGATCAGCAAGAATGGCAACCTCTTTGAGTTGCCTGAATTCCAGCCCGAGAGCAAGCTGACTGACCGAACTGTGCCAATGCGACTGGCTTGAGTGGCTGGGGAGTAGAGCTGAACATCCCTGCATGTGGCTCACCCAGACCCAGCCCTGCACATGTGCCACACAGAGGCACCATGAATTTGAGCTGCAGCCACACTGAAGTCAGAGGTCTGAGAGCCCAGCAGTTCTCAGGGACCAGCATCAACACGCGGTGAGTGACGGGAATAAGACCCTCCCATGGGAAAGGGGAAACTGCTGGAAGACATGTTGGATTTGGGCAGGACAGCCTTAACTCCATAAGGAAGTGGCTTCAGTTGGTTGCTCCCCTCGCTGAGTGGATTGGTGGAATCTGCTTGGATTGGGCCGTGCCCCTGGCTGGGACCCAGTGGGTTGCTACAAACTAATTCCCTGAGTACAGTTGCACACTGATGCAGTGAAGGACTGCAAAGGTTGACTGGCCCAGAGGAGAGGAGCCAGTGCACATTAAGCTTGCTTGAGCTTCACTCTCTGATAGCGGCTGGCAGAGGGCATAAGCTCCTAGCCTGTGTTCTCCACAGGAGCATTAACCAACAAGAAAAGGGGCTGGGAATCACACTGTACACTTGTATGGAAGGAACCAAAAACATGACAAAAGGGAGAAATAAGAAAAAACCTCCAGCCCCCAATCCTGAGAACATTGACCCAGGAGAGGTAAATACAAAAGAGACTGAGGGCAGTAAACATGCAACATCAAACACAGCAGTAGCAGACATAAAGAGATATCTTCAGGACCTCATAAGCAGGACCAAAACTGAAATATTAATTCAAATTAAACAAGAGATAAGTAGATCAATAAAAGAAAGGCTGGGCACCTCTCAAGAAGACACAGACAGAAGAATGGAGGAACACAAAAGGAGAAAAATTTAATGAAGAATACAGAAAAAACCTAGAATTCATGAAGCAGATTCAAACAGATTATCAGGAAACTAAAGACTCCATAGAAAACTGGCAAAACTGCTTGAAAGAAACCAAAGATAGACTATCAAAAATTGAACACAGACTTGCAATGTGTGATCATGAAAGGGAAGATCTCTTAAAAGTAACAAGGGAGCAGGTAGTAACAATTTGAAGGCTAGAGGATGACAAGAGGATCTATAACTTAAGAATAAAGCATGTGAATGTAGAAGCAGGAGTCAAAACAGAGGAATTGTAAAGGCTATTGACAGAAATTATTAAGGAAAATTTCCCAAGCATAGAAAAAATAAATGATATGCAGAGGTATGAAGCATACAGAACTCCAGCCACCTACAACCAAAACAGAGCTACACCTAGACACATAATAATCAAGATCCCAGAAATTCAATATAAGAACAGAATATTAAAAGCCATCAGAGAAAAGAAACAGATCACCTATAAAGGAAAACCCATCAAAATCATGGCAGACTTCTCGACACAGACCATC
>PVJX010039059.1:0-15945 GCA_004027295.1 Dolichotis patagonum
AAAAACAAAAACAAAAACAAAAACGAAAACTTTTGATGCTGCTAAGAAGAGTATAAAGAAGTCCGGTGGGAAGGACGGTCTGTGTAGTTGATGACTGTGTGGTGGGAAGAGACCTGGACATTTCTGAAGGGCAATCCTTTGCTTGTCACCAGCTATATTCACTGTCCTTCCCTGGTCACACACTTTGGAAAGTTGTCCCGAGATGTTCAGTACAGCCCACAGTGACAGACAGCTGGGGGCAGGTCTTTTCTCCTCCACTTAGTAGAAGGGACAAGCAGTGTAGGGACAAGCAGTCTGCATAGTGGTTAGAATTTTAGACTTCGTGGTCACAAGAAAGGTGATCAAACCTGGTCCTAGATGTTTATTTTCTGTGAATCAAAAGCAAATTGCATGACCTGAGCCTGTTTCCACCTCCACGATGGGGAGATGAGTGACTCCTGTGTCTATGACCCTCAGGAAGATAAAACGGAATATGGCATGTACTGGGTTACTGTCACCCCCAGCACACAACAAATGCCCAATATTGGGAGTTGTTTTTCTTAAATAAGTGATTTATAATCTAGGGATCAAGAGAGAGTGGCAGTACTTGACTAAGTGGTGACATCGATGTGTTGCAGGTGGTACCCACGATGATCTCCCAGAGTCCAAGCGATGCTCTGAGAACGTGACGTACTCCAGCGGGAGTGCCAGCTCCTCAGCTTCTACAAGGACGGGTCCGAGGGTCAGCGAGCCTCCAGGCCTCCTTGGAGCGTGTGCTCAGCTGGTGTAAGTAAGGGCTGGTGAGCAGCCATTGCGGCTGGTGTAAGCTGTGTCCAAGAGGCCCCCCAGTCCAAGAGGCGGCACAGCCTGGTCAGCAAGGCATGGAATCTGGAGTCTGATGTCAGGGTTCAAATCCCAACTCTGCCACTTCATTTGCATTTCCTTAACAGTAAAGAATTTTGAAGCTGGATATGGTAATGTACAACCACAATCCTGGCACTTGGGAGGCTGAGGCGGGAGGATTGCCACGAGTTTAAGGCCACCCTGGGCTGCATGCTAAGTTCAAGACCAGCCTGAACTGCATAGTGAGACCCTGTCTCTACAAAAGAAAAAAAAGTTTTGAAAAATTTTTTCTAAATATTTATAATAAAAGTGAGTTTATTGTAGAAAATTTAAAATTATAAAAAACCATATTAAAAATAAAAGTCACAATAATTTCATATTTTATTTTATTTTATTTTATTTTATTTTATTTTATTTTATTTTATTTTTGGTACTGGGGATCAAACTCACGACCCTGCGCTTGCTAAGCAGGCGCTTATGCCACTGAGCTAAATCCCCAGCCCTAATTTCACATTTTAGAGAAGACATGTTAACATTTTGATGTTGCTGTTTGTGGTAGGGGAGACTGAATGCAGGGTCTCAAGCAAGCGAGGGGGCTCTACCCCTGAAGTGCACCTCTAGTCCTAATGTTAATTTTTAAAAAAATTATTCATTTTTATACACATTAAAGTAAGGTATATTTATTATGCTAAAGAACAGATTTTATTCTCCATTTTCCCAAAAAATAGCACCTGGCATAGTAATTTAACATACAGTACAAACTAATATATGCAATCATCCCAAAATGACTGTTTTAAGCTTCACTTTGGGAGTCCTTAAAAACTTACTCTTAAATTACTTTTGTTAAAGTTATCAACAAACAAATTACTGCAGAAAAGTCTTAGTGTAGCCAGGCGTAGTGGTGCATGCCTGTAATCCCTGCACTTGAGAGCCTGAGGTGGGAGGATCATAGTGAGTTCGAGGCCAGCCTGACCCTGTTTCAAAAGACAAAAAACAAAACAAAACCAACCAACCAACCAACCAACCAACCAAACAACAACAAAAGTCTTAATGTAAAAGAGACTTCAACTCTTGGATTTGGGAACTTTTGTAAGGAAAAATACTTGATTTGCCTGTTTATATCTGAGCTACAGCAGAGTCAATCAGGCTCCTATTTTTTTTGAGACAGTGTCTCACTATGTAGCCCAGGCCAGCTTTGAGCTCGGCGATTCCCCTTCCTCAGCTTTCCAAGTGCTGAGATTACAGGCATGCATCACCACACCCAGCTAAGCGCCTTTTTACTTAGGTCCCTAACGTTGTTAGGGACCTAGTCTGAGAAGATTATTCTAAACTTAGTATTGCTACTTTCACCATCAGGCCTCCACTGAAATTGAATTTCAAGTAGAAAGACGTGTGAGTTTTGGCTGCAGACCAAAATTATTCAAAACACAGAAACAGTAATAGCTCACCATGAACTGAGTACAGAAGGTGAACTTTACACCACTTCCTTTTGGTGACAAGACAGCTAAAGAGACAGAGTGTCTGGGACAGTAGCCCTCTAGGTTGGGTATTGGGGACAACTTTGTGGTAAGTCATGTTCTCTGCTGATATTATTCTGGATATATCAATAATCTTCTGAGGCTGAGGATACAGCTCAGCGGCACAGCACCTGCCTGGCAAGTGTGAGGTCGTGAGTTTGATCCTTGGAACCAAAAAACAAATAAACAAAACCCCAATCATCTTCTGAAAGGATTTCTAAATTCTTTGTTGTCTTTCAAGCACAATATCAAACATGTTTAAAATTTTTTCTGCATTTGCTAGCTTTTAGTGAGTTTATCCTAAACTTGGGTTTATAGTTTGTTTAGCTATACAAACCAAAGCAGGAACTGAATGGCTGCACTGTTTGCATCTTGACTTAATGCAAAAAAAAAAAAAAATCATTCTAAGACAACTTTTAAAATTAAACTCCTGCCAGAGATTTAGCTCAGCGATGTAAGCGCCAGACTGGCAAACACTAGATCAGGAGTTTGATCCCTGGTACAAAAAAATAAAAAAAATTAAACTACTCTTTTTATTGTCCTGCTAGTACCTTAACTATGGCCTACAGGACTTGCTGGTGTCTAAGGTCATACAGCTAACATCTCCAGTGTTACCTGCAGACCATTTGAGGTACAATTGACACTTGGAAGCATGTTCCTGTATCCTGCTGTCCGCTCTGAAAGCTCAGGTTTCGTTGGTCGAGGTGATCATACCTTATCTCATCCTTCAGGCGGCCTTGAGGATGTGCATGCAGTGAATCAGGCAGCCGGGCAGGACAGCTCCAACTCAAGGCCTGGCCCCGTGGAGAAAGCCCTTCGTGGGTCACTCCTGGAAACTCCCACTTCCCACAGTTGGGAGTGGCCAGGCCACGCCCAGCACTTTCCGCTGCAGCACTGTCCTCTGTGGCTGCCGGTGGCCCCGGGGCCTCTTCCTGACCAGTCCCTCTGCAGAGCTTCCCTGATGCCATGGGACAGCACAGCCAGCATCTCCCACAGGGCCACGGGCAGGGACTGGGGACAGACCCACAGCCTTGCTGCTGAATTTCTTCCCATGGATCTTCTCAAATAAAGAAGCAGGAGACCAGGTGCCTCACTCTGTGCATTTCCATTTCCTTCTTTTTTTTTGGTACCAGGGATCAAACTCAGGACCTTGCACTTGCCAGGCAAGTGCTTATGTCGCTGAGCTACATCCTGGGCCTTCGTTTCCATTTCCTAAATGTCTCCTTTGGCAAGTGGCCCTCCCTTCCACTCCCTTCACTCCCCTACCCTACATAACCCTCAGTCTACATCCCCTCCCTCTGGAGCTGCCTGTCCTGGACATCTCACGTAAATGAAGTCATCATCAGGTGGCCCTTGGGGTCCTCTTTGGCTTAGCATCCTGCTGTAGCAGATAGGCGTATTATTCCTTGTTTGGTTTGTTTGTTTAACACCATGATAAAATAGATACCTATATCATAACATTTGCCCTTCTATCCATGTTTAATGATACTTGTATTGTTGTGTGACCCTCACTGCTACCTATTTTCAAAACGTTCTGAGCATCCCACACACACATTCTGTACTTCTTAAGAAACAATGCACCATTCTCCCAGCTCTTCAGCCCCTGGAAGCCTCTAGGTGACTTTTGGTTTTCACATAAGTGGAATCATACAATATTTGTTCTTCTGTATCCACTTCTATTAGTTAGCACAATGTTTGCAAGGTTCATCCACACTGTAGCATGAAATAGAACTTCATTCTTAACAGCTGCAGAACATGCCACTGAGTTTTTGTGCCAACTTCTGTTTGTCCTTTCACCTATGGATGGAATTTTGGGTTGTTTCTGCTTTTTTTTAAATTTTATTTTATTTTAAAAGGGAGTAAAATTAAACACAACAAAACAGAACAGAATGGGACATAAGAAAGGATAAATTTCAAAGCTAGACAACCGGAGATCTTCACTATCTGTTATATTGTCTCGTTTTCTTCCAAATGGTTGTCCTTATCTTTGCATATGGAGAGCTCATACTAAATAACATAGCCAATCTTTTCACAAGATGTGTAGTTCACTGGTTCCCACTTGCTAGGCAGGGGGGAGACGGAGGGGGGACACAGGATGGGGGACAGGACGACATGAAATATCTGATTCTCAGCCCACGTGGCCCTGAAGCAAAGCCAGCAGATCACTGTAGCTGCTGGTTTCAAACAGGAGCCTAAAGAGAATTCTTTCTGTGGTCTGTTGGGCATTTCAGAACATTGGAAATGGAATGGTCAATTCATCAGAAAGAAATAGCAGGTGAGTATGGCAGACTTTAGGGGGCCTGCAGGGGAGAGATCCTGGCGCCTTGGGACCTGCACCGTGCGGTTGACTCAGGGTGCCTGGAGAACAAGGAACTCGCCCCCTCTCTGGGGGCAGTTGAGAGTGTGGCAGACTTTCAGCAGCCTGAAGGAGAGAGACCCTGGCGCATTGGGACCTGCACTGTGCGGTTGACTTGGGGTGCTGGGAGAACAAGGAGCTCCTCCCCTCTCTGGGGGGCGGCTGAGAGTGTAGCAGACTTTCGGAGGCCCAAAGGAGAGAGACCCTGGCGCATCGGGACCTGCACCGTGTGGTTGACTTGGGGTGCTGGGAGAACAAGGAACTCTTCCCGTCTCTGGGGGGTGACTGTGATCCTGCCTGGGTGAGGGCTGAGAATCAGACATCTCATGTCGTCCTGTCCCCCATCCCATGTCTCCCCTCCCCCTCCACCCTGCCTAGCAAGTGGGAGCCAGTGAACTACACATCTTGTGAAAAGATTGGCTATGTTATTTAGTATGAGCTCTCCATATGATTCTCAGCCCACACAAAGGCAGGATCACAGTCGCCTCCCAGAGACAGGAAGAGGCCACTGTTTGCTTCAGGGCCACTGTTTCTGCTTTTTGACTATGTGAATATCACACAATAAGCTTTTGTGTATAAGTATCTGAGTCTCTGTTTTCGATTCTCTTGGATGTACACCTAGCAGAATTTCTGGGTCATTTAGCAATTCTTATTAAACTTTTTGAAGAACTACTAAATTGTCTTGAGACATTTTAAAGCGTGTATCTATCTTTTGACTATATTTCACCTCCTCCTTGAATCGTGAATAAATAAAGGCCGTCCTTGGGAAATTCTGTAGAGGCATCAGCAGAGCTCTGTATGTGAGAATGCGTGAGACTCGAGTGTGGGGTGTGTGAGTTGAGAGTTTCCTGTTGGAGCTCACGAAGACTCTGTTCCCTCTGCTTTCTCTCCAGCACTGCTGCAGATCCGGGCCGGAAGTCCTCCTCCTGCTCTTCCTCCTCCTCCTCTTCCTCCTCACACTCCCATGGCTCCCTGGAAGCCTTGGTGCCTGAGGCCCACGAGGCTCAACAGCCTGCAGAGTTCAGCCTGCTCAGGCTGCAGACAAGTGAGTGACCACAGATGCCCCAGTGCGCCTCCATGCTGGGGTCCTGCACAGCTCTGCATCTGTGGGCTGCTGGCATGGGGGTCACTTGTGCCAAGCACAGGACTCACCTCCTTTCCAGGGTTTACACTTGCACATAGACATAGTCTGGTGCTGTGAAACGATGTTTTGGCCAACAGTGGGTGACAGATGGGATGGCGGTGCCATTAGGCTGTCACAGGGAGGAAAAAGTTTCTGTCACCCAGTGACATTGCTGTGCTGCCAGGTGTGAGAGGCATAGCACATGCAGCAGGTGCAGTCCTATTGCATGGTGACAAATGACTGAGTTACTGACTTATATACCCACTGCACTATATGATAATTTTTTTTTTAATCCATATGGGGATCGAACTCATGACAATGCGCTTGCAAGGCAGGCACTTATGCTGCTGAGCTAAATCCCCAGCCCCGATAATGTATTTTTTTTAACCTTTTAGAGTGTATTTCACCTTTATTTTAGAGTGCATTATTTTATTTATTTTATCTTTATTTTATTTGTTTTTTGTCTTTTTGCGACAGGGTCTCCCTATGCAGTTCAGGTTGGCCTTGGTCTCACTTTGTAGCCCAGGCTGGTCTTGAACTTGCAATGATTCTCATGTCTCAGTCTCCTGAGTGCTGGAATTACAGAACTGTGCCATAGTGCCCGGCCTTTAGAGTGTATTTCTTTTACTAGTTTTTGTTTTTGAGATGGGGTCTTGCTGTATAGTTCTGGTCTTGAACTCACTCTGCAGCCCAGGTTGGCTTCAAACTCTCAGTGATCCTCCTGCTTCAGCCTCCTGAATGCTGGGGTTATAGGTGTGCACTACCACAATCTGCTAGACCTCCTACGTACTAAAGAGAGCTTTGTTGTCAGACAGTCTGTTGTGTTCTGCTGGTGGTTGACTCACTTATCTCTTGTTTGGAGACCACATGCACCAAATAGTCTGTCCCGATGACCTATGTCATCTGGTTTGTGTAAGTATTTGCCGCGATAGTCACACAACACTGAAGGATCCTAATGACACTTTTCTCCAACTGTTGTGCAACACACGCACACACATGAAGTCAGTAAGTCAGAGCAGACAAACCATTCACACTCAGCAGTGAATAGACCGTGGCGTCTTTCTCTGTCAGTGTATTTAGGTCTATGTGGCTACTACAGACCTAACCATTTCACAGAGAGGGACACTGAGGCACAGAGACAGTCACCACACAGGTGCACACAGCCAGGAAGCAGAGCAGTAGGATTCAAACCCAAATGCACTGGCCTCCAAAGCCTACGCTCTTTCTGGGCCTCCCCAGGCCCCGATGTCGCTCACGCAAACCTCGGGCTGTGGGAATCCTTTATCGTTTAAAGTCACTGTTAGCAGTTTTGCAAGAAAAGTATCAAACGGTAACATAGGCACTGAAGTCCAGTGGCCGGCCTGAGGTCTTTGTCACTTGGCAGCATTATCCATGTGTACTGTGACACACACATACAAATACTTCTCCCATCCAGCTGGGATCCCCAGTTGGCCTCACCCTGCTGGGTGGGCTTTGTATTTTGTCTACCCAGGTCAGTATCACAGGTGCTTAGGAGACTGGTTCTGTGCTTCCTGACCTACCCATAACTTCCAAGCTTTATTTTGGGAGGAGAAGGTAAAAAGGGAATAAATATGAAGTCTGTTAGATAGCTTCCCTTTCCTCGTTTTCTGTCCTTTTGTGCCTAATGTTTGACTTGGCTTCTGATGTGTAAGGTGTGGCTCAACTATACTGTGAATGCTTATGTTTTTAAAATTTATTACAGTAAAACACATTGTTATTTAAAAATAAAAAAAAATACATTGTTAGCTGGGTGTGAGGGGTGCATGCCTGTAATCCCAGAATTCTGGAGACAAGAGGCTACGGAGTTCAAGGGCAGCCTGAGCTGCATAGCAAAACTCTGTCTCAAAAAAAAAAAAAGACGCATTGTTAGGAGTTCACCTCACAATCTGTCCCCTTACTTGGAACATGCCTATGACTTCATGTTGGCCACTTTCTGAAGCAGTTCTGGAAGTGCTCTTTCATGAGCACCTTTGTGAGGTATGATAAAAAATGGGATGAATGCTGCTGCCTAGTGCCATGAATGGAAGAGCCAGCTCCTTAAAAACATCACAGCGTGGCCTTCCCCACCTCAGCTACCAGATCTGGAACCCTGTGACTTCTGGGGCTTCCTCAAAGTTAAAAGGACCACGAAGGAGAAACCTTTTGAATAGATTCACAACATGGAAGCAGACAGGACAGCACAAAACTGAAGACACAAGAGAGGATTTCCAGAACTGCTTCAGAAAGTGGCACAAATAGTGGGAGAACTGTGTTCAAAGTAAGGGAGAGGGACGATTTTGAGGGGAATTCATGGCAGTGAGTCTTTTACTGTAATCAAGTTTCAAATGAAAAGATTCAGACAGACACACACTGTGTATTTTGATCCCACTGTGTAGACTGAAGGGATCCCACACGTTACTAGGGCCACATTGCTGGGTAATGTCATGGGGTTTGGCCCCACCCCTGGGCACTGTGCTACCTGGGGGAATCTCTCCTGTCTTGCAGGAGATGGACACCGACCTGAGTGGACGTTTTACCCAAGGTTCAGCAGCAATCTCCACACCTACCACATCGGGAAGCAGTGCTTCTTCAATGGGGTCTTTCTGGGCAACAGGAGGTCCGTGTCTGAGTGGACAGTGGACAAGAGCCTCGGGAGGAAGAGATACGGTAATCTGTCCTCCAAGGTCTCCTCTGTGCGGGCCCCACTGTGGGTCTCATGGCTGTCACCTTCACACAGTCAAGTGGATGGGAAATCAAGGGACTTGTTGGTAGGGGATGTGTTTTGGTAAACTGATCTACACTTTTGTTTTTTCTCAAAATTTCTTAAAATGCTAATATGACATTTAAGTCATCAGAGACGTTCCTTCAGATTGTTATTAACAGAAATCTCCCTGAAGTCTGAAGAAAATGGTTATATTTCATGAGGTGCTGCCTGTCATTTATGCATTTGAAGTGTATTTTCTATTTTCCACAAGGATAATATCCCATGAACCTTAACCCAAAGTGCACGTTGCTATTCTGTAGCTTATTTAATTAAAAGCAGTTGAGATAAAACATTGTATATGTAATATATATGGGTATCTCTTTAGTTTTTAAGTTGGTGCCCAACTTACCCATAACTGACCTCCCGAAAGACCCAAAGAGGCTGCTGAGTGCCTGCACAGCGCTCACAGCCCACCATTCTCCAGAAACCCCCAGGCAAGAGGACCAAAGAGCAGGCAGGAACACAAAGAGAAAGAAGTACAGAGTTCTCATTTCTGAGTTTTAACATAAGTTTTCAAACTTAGAGCAGAGACAGATTTGTTTTTCCTCCTCCCCTCCCTTCCCTCTCCCCTCTCCCCTTCCCTTTCTCCTCCCTCCCCTCCCTTCTCTTCCTCTCCTTCCTTTCTTCCTTCTTTCTTTTCTTTCTCTTTCCCCTTCCTTCTGCCTTCTTCCCTTCCTTTCTTCTATCTCCCTTCTTACCTCTTTCTCCTCCTATCTTCCTTCCTCCATTCCTTCCTTTTTTTCCATGGATAGTTGTGTCAATACCAAGTGATTGCAAAGGCTTATTTATGAAATATTTGTTGAATCTGTAGAATAAAATACCAGAAGCACTGAGTCCATCTCACAACATTTAAGAAATAGAATTTTATTTTTGTACTTAAAGCCTCCAATGTGCCTCTCCCTGAATACTGCATCTTTCTCCCCAACTTCAGTGGTAAAACCTATTTTACATTTATTAAAAACAAAAACACTAGGTAAATTTTCAAATAAGTGACAAAGTAGAGAAAATAGCATGATGAAATCCAGCCTAATTCAGTTTAATATCAATAATTACCAACCTGTGGCTACTTTGGCTTCATCTTTACCTTTCCCCATAGGGACTGTTTTCAAGCAAGTTCTAGCCATTATATTATCCCATCTCACAGAAAAGGATGCTTATTGTTGTAGTAGTAGTAATAATAATAATAATAATAATATGCAGTACTAAGGATTGAATCCAGGGCCTCACACAAGCTAAACAAGTCATCTACTACTGAGTTACATCCCCAGCCCTGAAAAGGATTATTTTTTATTAATATGACCACAATACTACATCAGAGGAGAATATCTTTAAAAAAAATAAGCAATAATTTCTTAATTTCACCAGTGTGCAAAAGCCCAGCTGTCTCATAAGTGCCATAAATTTTAAAAATTTAGTTTGTTTCAATCAAGATGCAAGTGAGCCCACACACTGAAGTTAGTGAAGTGCCTCTTAAGTCTCTTTCAGGTCCCCCCACGGTCTCTGTGCAGTTTGGTGAAGAAATGAGCCACTCGTCCTGGCGAGTTTACCATAACGGGGACTTTGCCGATGGCCTCTCTGGTGCTGCTGAACAGGTTCCCCTCTCCTGTAATTGGGAGTAGGACATCCAAGCTCTGCTTGTTTTGCATGATCACTTCTCAGGAGGCAACATGCAGTGGTTTCTCAACGCCTCAGATACCATGTCCTTTCCACTTCCGGTCCCCGTGATTTCACCACCACACTTGATACACTTAAGCTCCACACAGGACTCGTCTTCCTTTGTGGGATTCTCTTCCCCTTTGTTATTTCTTGGACAGGATACAGAGGAATGTCTAGGAACTGCCCACCAGCAGTCATTTTAAACTGTGACACGTTTATCATAGGGAAAAAAATCAGTCAGAACATGTTTAAATAATGCTGTCTTAGCTCATCAGCCATGATGATGAGGCTGTTGGTGGAATTCTCTGAAGGCCTAATAGTTGCCACAGAAGACAGAATATATGGTGTCTGTAGGTTGTAAGGAATAGAACTGGGGATACAAACTTTCATTTGTACAGTTTTCCCTAGAGTTTAGCATGTTGTATTAGTTGGAATAGGAGAGATTCTGTTGCAGTAACAAACTGCACTTGAAATCTCAGCAGCTTAAGCATTAACGTTTGTTTTTTCCTCCTGTAAAGTCCTCTATGGATCCAGCAGATGTCCTGAGCTTTCTGCCAGGTAGTTATTTGAGGATCCCTCTGCTTCTACCTTGTGATTTTTCCGCATCTCACAGGTGGCTTCTAAGGTTGCCACATTAGGGTTAAAAAGTGCTGAGAGTTTTTTTTTTTTGTTTGTTTGTTTTTGTGGTACTGGGGATCGAACTCAGGACCTCATGCTTGCCAGGCAGGTGCTTATGCCACTGAGCTAAATCCCCAGCCCAAAAGTGCTGAGAGTTCACGGAGCTCCTCAAAAATGCTGCATCTTGGAATTGATGCGTGTTGTCCCTGCTCACAGCCTTTTGATCAGAGCAAGTTTTGGCCTGAGTGCACTGGGGTGGCAAAGCATGAGGTGAAGGGGCCTATGTAGTGAATGTCCCATGTTCCACCCCCGAACACCTAAACACCAGGACAGTGGATGGTCTGAGAACTTAACAAGCATGAAACTGACCCGGGAGTGCCATGGGGCTATTGGCCGTGGGAACTCATGGGCGAGTGCTCTGGGCTGACATTTGTTTTTTGTGGAATATTTGGAAATTACACCAAGGCCCCATATTATACCTAGTAGCTGACGCAAATGTGTAATCTGAGAAGTGCCATTTGGGAGATGGTTCCTGAAAAGTAGCATTACTTATGTCTAGTCCATTGGTTCTTTCTCCACTTTTTGACACTCTCTTGTGAGATCATTTGTGATAGTGTCTTTCTAAGCATTGTCCTCAGATTGTCTACATCATAATTAACTAGAGAATTTGCAAAAAAAAAAAAAAATTCTGGTTCTGGGAAATACTCTGGAAATTCTGAAACAGAGTTTCTCCAGGAAGAGCTAGGAAGTTGCGTGCGTGTGTGTGTGTGTGTGTGTGTGTGTGTGTGTGTGTTTAAATTCAAGGCCTTCTTGCTGAGCTGCATATCCAGTCTTTTATACCTATAATGTTGAGACGAGGCCTTGCTGAGTCACTAAGTGGCCCAGGCTGGGCTCGAACTTGCTCCCCTCCTGTCTCAGCCTTCCAGAATGCTGGGAGGACAGACATACATCACCACACCCAGCTAGGACATTGCATTTTTAACAAGCTCTTTGATGATCCTCAGAGCCACTGTTCTGTAATGTGTGACATGACTGCCCTATAGTATTGTTATGTCCTTATCTTGCCCCGCCAATTAGATAAGATTCTCAAAAGAGAGGGTTCTACCTTAGCTGAATGGCCACTGGATTTATCAGATGAAAAACTGATTGGGAGGGGGAAGTTATTACTCCAGTCTTGATTTCAAAGAATAATAACTGCCCCCATTTCTTTTTGTTGTTTTTGCTCTAGGGTAAGCTTACTGTTTTTAAACTTTATTTTTTATTGGTGTATGTATTTGTCATATATGCGGATCACATTCATCACAGGGCATTTGTACCCGTATATAATATATTTTAATTCTTTTTTCCCCAACCCCTCCCCTCCCTTCAAACATTCTTCTCCTCCCCAGTTACAAAAGCTTTATTTCCATTTTCCCTTCAATTTTTCCCTTTCTTCCATTTCCTCTCTTTGCCCTTGTTCCCCTTCTCATTTGCACATTTTCTTCCTGCTTCCCAATATCTGTCCTCCATTCTGCTCCTTCTTTACTTTTGAGTTTCTTACACAAGAGAAGCAATGTGATGTTTAAGCTTGTGTGTTTGATTCATTTAAGATTATAGCCTTGAGGTGCACCCATTTTCCTACAGATGACTCAAGTTTATTCTTTATGGCAGACGTGTGCTTCACTGTATATAAATACTACATTTTCATTACCCATTCGTCTTTTGATGGGACTATATACTGTTACCAAGATTTAGCTATTATAAATGGTGCTGCTATAAATATAGGCATACATACATCACTGCGGTATGATGCTTTTAACTCTTTCAGGAAGATATGTGATATCCTCTGCTTGCCCAAAGGGCAACTTTGTCCAGAACAGCTTGGTCAAATGGAACCTCTAGTTTTAGTGTTTTGTGGAATCTCCATCATATTTGTACCACTGCTCCCACCAGCAGTGGAGAAGGGTGGGGTCCCCACCCCCCGCAGTCCTGCCAGCATTTGTTATTGGTTGATTCCTTGATAATAGCCACTTTCTGAGGTGAGTTAGAATCTGTGTTGTTTTAACTTGCATCTCTCAAATGAGAGGTTGTGTTGAAAACACATTAATTTCATAAATTAATTTGTTGTTTGTACTTCTTCATCTGAGAAATGGCTTCATTTCAGATGCCCATTTTTGAATTGAGTCTTTAAATTTGGGCAGTTTGATGTTTTTTTTTGAGTTCTTTATATATTCTAGATGTTAGTCCTTTGTCTGAGGAGTAGTTGATAATTTTTTTTCCCATTCTGTGGGTTATCTTTTGATGGTTTCATTTGCTGTGCAAAATCTTCTTAATTTGGTGTAATCCCCATTGTTGATTTTTTGTAATAGTTCCTGTTTAACTGGGCTTTTGTTCATAAAGTTTTTGCCTACACCTGTCTTCAACAGTTTTACTTATTGTATTGTCCAACAAATTGTTTGTTTTTATATTTAGATCTTAGATACATTTTGATTTTAGTTTAGTACATGGTGAGAAAAAGGGTCTATGTTCAATTTTTGACATGTGGAAAACCAGTTTTTCCAGCACCATTTGTTAGAGGCTATCTTTCTTCCAGTGAACGTGTTTGGTCCCTTTTTCAAAGGTGAGGTAGCTGAGTGTGCTTGGAGTTGTTTCTGCATCTTTTATTCTGTTTCACTGATCCTTTTTTTTTTCTTTTTTTGCTAGTACCTTGCTGTTTCATAGTACGACTTCGAATCATGGATTGTGATATCCCTTGCTTTGCCCTTTGTCTAGAATGGCTTTTGCTATGTTGGTCTCTTCTAGTTTCCTATGGATTTTGGGATTGTTTTCTCCAGTTCTGTGAGGTATGCTGTTGGTATTTTGATTGCAATTGCATTGTTTGTGTAACAGTTTTGGAAGTATGGCCATTTTAACTATATTGGTTCTGCCTATCCAAGAACAAGGGTTATCTTTCAATTTTTGGATATCCTCTTCAATCTCCTTTTTCAGAATACTACAGTTTTTAGTGTATAGGTCCTTTGCTTCTTTTGTTAGATTGATTCCTAAGTGTTTAAATTTTTTGGTGCTATTATGAAAGGTGTTTCTCTAATTTTTCTCTCAGTGAATTCCTTATTCATGTACAATAATACTATTGATTTTCAAGTGTTAACTTTCAATCCTGCTATGTTGCCAAATTTGGTTATTCATTGTAGGAGTCTTTTGGTGGAGTTTTTTGGGTCTTCTATATAGAGTATCATTAGTAAATAATAATAATTTAACTTCTTCTTTTCCTATCCATATCCCTTTCATTTTTTTCTCTTGTCTAATTGCTCTGCTAATGTTTCCAGAACTGTCTTGAACAGCAGTGGTGACAGTGGACATCCTTGTTTTGTTCCTGATTTTTTTTTTTTTTTTTTTTTTTTTTTTTTTTTTTTTTTTTTTTTGTACTGGGGATTGAACTCACAACCTTGTGCTTACCAGGCAAGTTCTTGAACCACTGGGCTAAATCTTCAGCCCTTTGCTCCTGATTTTAGAGTGAAAGCTTTTAGTTTTTGACTATTTAGTATGATGTTGGCTGTTGGTTTGGCATAGATGGCCTTTATCAGACTGAAATGAAGACCATCTATTCCAATTTTCTGTAGTTCTTTTTTTTTTTAAACATGAATGGATGTTGGATTTTGTCAGATGCTTTTTCTGCATCTATTGAGATAATCTTGTGATTTTTGTCCTGGGTTCTATTACTGTGGTGTAATATGTTTACTGACTGCTACCATTTCTTGAGTGCCAGTTATGTGCTCACACTGTTCTCGTTGCTTATGAGAGCTCTGCAAAACTGACATTTGGAACAAGCCCTTTACAAACAAAGCTAGGAAGGCTTAGGGAGGTTAAATAGCTAAAGGGCACAGAGCCAGAAATTACAGAGTTCAGTTCGTATTCAGGTGTGGCTGACTTCAAGGTCCAAACCCTTCACAGCGCTTTTCGCTGTCACCTGATCCTCACCTGTCCATGTCTGGGTTTGGGGTTCAGAAGCTCCCGTCTCTCTTGTCTCCCTGCTAAGTCCTCATCCAAGGAATGGGCCCAGCTGGTGCTGTTTCATTGCGTGCAGAGCTAATAAGAAGTCTAGACATCAAATCTTAGTTATTGGAAAGTCTCTGTTTTGTTTCAGTTTGTTGTTCTTTTGGTGGGGAACTGTGTATTTTATTCTGGCCCTGAGCTGACAGCAATCTCCTACCTCCAACTGGCTGTTTCACTTGTTTTTGGGGCTTGGCGATGAGAATAGACCTTGCTCAAGATGCAGCAGACAGCTCTGTCTGCAACTCTTATGCTGAAACTTCCTTTATTTTCATTCTGATTGATTTTAACTTAAATTTTTTTCTAGACTATGAATTGATTGAACCCAAGGCCTTGCCTGGCAAGGGCTCTGCCACTTACCCACATCCTCCCTTCCTCTAGCTAGTTTCTTATCCTCCCTCTTTGGAATATTTATTTATTTACTTATTTATCTCTGTCTCTGTCTGTATCTCTGTCTTGGTTTTTTTATTTTTTGAGACAGTGTCTTGCTATACAGTTCAGAACAGCTTCAAACTCTTAGAAAGTCTTTTTTATTTTTTTTTATTTTTTTATTTTTTTTTAAAATTTTTTTAATTTTATTTAAAGAGGAAAAAACAAAACAAAATAAAACAGAATAAAGGGTAGCAACCATACAGTATTCCAAGGAAAAAAGGAAAAGTAGAACAACAATAAAACCCAAGAAATTATTACTTGACTAATTACATACTGACTTCTTGGAAATAGTTGTTCAAATTACAAAGTTAAAGCATGTAAAGTAGACATTCAAACAGTGAGACTGTTAACAGTTCTGCTCCACGATCTGACAAAAATCATTTCTGTATTAGCAGGAAAAACAAAACAAAGCAAGATAAAACAATTCCCAGAAAAGCATGAGGCAGAAAAGTCACATAAAACCGCAATACAAGGTGATCTACAATGGTTACCATGGTGTCTCAGCAGTATATAACAACATTAATAAAAACAAAGCATTAAAGACATTATAACACTTCAAAAGCAAGTAATAATCAAACCAGAGTGGGTATCTTAGTGAATCTTGTCATCTTCAGTGTAGTTGCCTATA
>PVJX010039060.1:0-15979 GCA_004027295.1 Dolichotis patagonum
GATAATAACAACTCAGGGTCAAACTATATAAAATTGCCGTGTGGGTGGGGCTAAGTAAAAATGGCCAACTCACAGGAATTTCATGTAGCGTTGTGGCAGCTGGGGGTGGCGTACTCTACCCCTTCCCGCTGATATCAGGCCTGTGTGACTTGCTTGGCTGGAGGGAACTACCAGCAAGTTTTCGTGAACGGAGACCATCAGTGTGCATATGTGACTTGGTTTGCCTTATAATTATTCACCATGAGGATGTTCCTTGGATTGTCCAAGGAGGATGAGATGTATGTCGGGCAGGCCTGGTGTCCTCTACAGCCCGGGGCTGGCTCAACAGGCCACCATCCTAAATCAGAGTCTCCCAGTCTTCAGTAACTGGATCTACTGTGTGCTCACGAATATGAGAGTAACTGTCTTGATGTCAGGCAAGGGGGATTTGAAGTTATTTGTTACATAGCATTACTGTGTAGCTAACTGATACACAGTATTACCAAACAGTGAACAAGGGCAACCACCTGAAACAAAAGCAGACAATGTCCAACAACAGTCCAGGAAATGCAGCCCTGTTAAACAGACTCAGACAGATGAACCTGGCAGAGCCCAGCAGTGGGCAGCCAAGGCAGTGGATAGTAGCATGACAACTGGCCTTGGATACTTGACAAAGTATCATACTGAAGGGAAAAACTGACAAATAGCAACTTTCAGCACTTCCCAATTTACACCCAAGTCTGTGTTGCACTCTGGGTTTTAACCTGAGTTCTCCTAAATGGAAGGAAAGAAATGAAAGAAAAACATTGGAGTACAAGCAAGGGCGCATGTTAGTTATGGATGTAACTTGCTGAGGGTTCTATGTTGCTTTCATTCAGTTTGAATCGTATGCTAAATACTTTTCAGTTGTGCAAACCCTAGAGTGGCACAGAATTTCAGAGATGAGCTCACAATTAATTGAAGGTGTTGAGAAATGCAGACTCAAGGGCTCATGCATTTATTTATGTTGACAATTCCAAAGCAAATGGCTGTTGTGTCATCGTCCACATGTCTTCGTTCAGATTCTGGGGTAAACGATGACAGTAATATTCGCCTCCTCCTGAGCAGTGGCTGCTGTTCACGAAACGCTTACCACAAGCCAGTTCTGCTGGACACACTGCAGACATCAGACCTGGTCCCCACCTGGTGCTGAAGGGTGAGGGCTGCGGTCCCGTCTCCCAGGAGGGGCACTGTGGCCCAGAGGGATAATGACGTTATGGCGTTAGCAAGACATGGAGCTGGAATGGAACCAGATCTGAGTCTACCTCACTGATGTTGAGCAAATACCAGCTTGGCTGGAGGTTACTTGCAGAATAAAAATGTCTCATTCGTGGAGATTTAGCTGCTGGCACATAAAAAACGCATTATAAGTTAGTTTCAGATACCTGTCTATCTGAGGGTCCATCACCTGCCCATCTAAATCTCTTGCACACGCTCGGAACAGTCACCAGCAAGTGCCAGCGTGATCCAGATCTCACCTGCCCGTATCTCCCGGTCTCAACAGCGCTGTTACTTCCTGTCTTATCACAAGCCAATCAGGCTCCCCTGGCTCAGGCCAGAGCAGAACTGTTTTGAACCAGAGTCTAAACAGGTTCCAGCCCCTGCCCATGTCTCTGAGAACACAGCATAGGGTGTGAGCACAGAGCAGCCCACTCTCGGTCCGGTGTCCGGGAGCCTCTGACCCCCAACTCCAGAAACCCTTGGGTGTGCTCCTCCCCGCACGCCCCCTCCTGCGTGCCCTCCTCTCCTTCTTCTTCCCTCACCCTTGGCCCCGCACCCCCAGCCCCATGGGAATCGGAGTCTCTTCACCCACAGCCTCCTCCCAGGCTTCGGTCCACGCGAACCCTCTCCTTTTCCTCCCCCCTTTTTCCACCCCACTTTACAAAGATCAAAAGGCCCGCACTGGCCCTGAACTCTCTCACAAGGCAGTGGGCAGCTCACCCCAAGTGCCCTCTGTCTGGAGGGGTTCGAGAAGAAAAGGGAGCCGGGCTCCTGCACCTCCTGGTCACGCGGCTGGCCTGTCGCAGGCTGCCGGCTTCTCACAACACCAAAGCATCACCATGCAGCTCCTTGGGAAGAAGCACATGCGGGACCAGGAAGGCTCCGGGGTGGATCCACTTCCTTGCATGTGGGGTTGTGGACAGAATCCAGGTCTCCTTCCCCACCGGAGGTCAGGTGAGCCCCAGGACACCTCCCAGAGGCCACCCACATCCCTGAGCTCCCAGCCTCCTTCACGCACCCTCAAGTCCACACCAGGCCCTCCGTCTCTTCTCTGCAGCTCTTTGGGAAAGTTCCCTGCTCCGAAGCACTCATTCAATCACAGCAGGCCACGCAGACACGCCAGATAACCCCCACAGGTCCAGGCTGGCACAGGCACACCTGCGTCGCGTGCAGTGACCGTCTGCAGGTTCCTGGAGCTGCGTGCAGTGTCCTTGGGGAGACATTATTCTACCTAACACACAGGCCTGTCCTCCTGTCATTTCGCAGGTGGAAGCTGAATTCTAAATTCTAAATCTGCGGCTAATTTAGTGGAAGCTGAAGGGGCCCATGTACAGTGGGACCAAGTGCCCACTGTACAGACCGAACCAGTGGTCAGACCAAGCTGAAGCTGACACTCTCCATCCCGCCTGTGTCCTTGGCTCGTGTGTCCCTAGAAAACACAAATAATAGCATAGGAATTTACATGAGAGTTGGCTTTGGATCTGTGCATCAAGTGTTCTGTTGAGCTGCATGTGTTCAGAGGCTTTCAGCTTAGCACCAACCCTAACTTCTTTGTCTTTCTAAAGCATTTTTAGAAAAAAGCTTTAAAAATAAGTATCTGATTTTAAAATGAGGAAGCCTGTTTGTGTTGGGCTGCCTTTCTGGAAGGTTTGGTGGTTTTATCTTTTCACAATGCTTTTCCAAGAAAATCATATTTCCCTACAACATCCTCCCTAAATGTCCTGCCCCAGCAGGGCTGAGAGGGTTCTGGAGCCCCAGCCGCCATCACGTGAGAATATCACATTCTGTTACCTCCACTGAGGAAGATGGGAAATTCTAAATCTGCGGCTGAAGGAGGGGCAGTGGGTGTGGCACTGGTATTTATTCTGCTGGTGCATTACAGGGCTGCTCCAGGAAAGCAGAAGCCAGGCTCCACCTGGTGAACGAAGCACAGGAAGCCAGGCGAGGGCTGCAGAGCAAGTGCCATTAAATTACCAAGAGGTGGCACCAAGCAGGCTGCGCAGCCGGGCTCAGGGAGACATCACCACATCAGCACTAAGGAGAGGGGTGCACATGGGATGGAGCACCTGGGGTCCCCCAGCCCCTGCAGAGCCGGCGTCTCAGGCGGGTGGAGGGGGGAGGCAGCAGTGGTCTCCACTGTGGGGATTCAGGCAAGGAGAGCTGGAGCTTCCCACCGATGCTTTGTCCTTTGATTCCACAGGAGCAGGAGGTCGTCATGGGCAGCCAGAAAAACCTGGGCTACATTTACAGTCATTCAGCACCTGTCTCACGGGCCTCAATTAGGAGTCTCCAGTTTGAATAAAAAGCTGCGCTTTCAGTTTCTTGTTATAGAAGACCACTCCGGGCTCACCTCCACTCCTCTACCTGCCTCAGCAGCGCCCAGCGCTCCCGCCGAGGCCACTCAAGCCCCACGCACGCACGCGATTAGCCGATTGCGCTCCGTGACCAAGGTGGAAGATCCGGAAAGATCAGATGCAGTCGGACAGGCTTATCAGGGACTCCTGGATTGATAATCTCGATTAATAGGAAACCACGGGGCAAACTTGTTTTAATTTTCCTGCGCGTATAACCCGTGCCACGTAGAAGCACAAACGTCCATCTGGAGCAGAGACCATCTAGACCAGCCCTCAGTGTCAAGGATAATCTGAAGGCACAGAAATCGCCAGGGCCAGGTCAGGGTGCTGGCTTTGAAAGTACCCGACCCGAGCCCACTGAGAGCGAGACGGTGACACAAACGGCGTCTCCAGTCGTCACTCTGTGTGTGAAGCGGGGATTTACAGTGAATGGGACAAATTGAACACCCTGTCTCTGTACAGCCGTAAATTTCTAGAATGTGCCATGTTCTAAAAGTGGTCTTTGATGATAACCACGGGAGCACTGTGTGCCCCTGGGAACCGATCACCTGTAAGAGACGCAGAATCCTGGCCTGTCATCCACTCGTGACAAATAGAGTGAGCAATCAAATCGTTATGTGGCAGAAACTACGCCAAGTGTTGAGCACAAAGAGGACGTAGGCGTTGCCTCACCCTCCAGGGCTGGCGGACACAGGGGCTGCAATGGCCCTGACCGTGGCCGCCTGGCCTTGAGGCCCGTGGGGCTGTGCTGTGGCCCCGGAGCCAGGGAGGAGAGCCACACACCCACTCGGTGCTGGCAAAGGCTATGGGTGGCTGACTCCTCTGTCTGACCATCGGGGGCTAACACCTTGTGTGCTCCGGCTGGAATGAAGGGTCACAAAGCACTGCTGGCCTCTACTGGCCTTCGAGGTGACCGTGGCCGACCCAGTCCCAGGAGCAGCTCCCCCCTCCAGGAGAAGCAAAGCTGGACCCTACTTCCACGCAGGACCCGAGTGGCTGTGGGCACTTCTGGAAGCTGGAACTGGGGTGTCAGGATGGACTCAGTCACCACGTCTGTGTCTGTGTCCAGGGAGGGACTCTGAGAGTCCCTCTCCCCACAGCGGGCTTTTGACGCACAAGAACTCGCACCAGGCAGGACGAGGCCGCCGTGCAGACTTCTGCATGCTGCACAGGGAGCCCAGGCATTCCTGCGTCGGTGTGGGAACCCGCGGATGTGCGGGGTGGGGCTCGCCGCGAGGGCTCTGGCTGGAGGACTCCGCTGGGTGTCAGGAACTGCAGAGGAAGGTGGGGGAGACCTGCACCGAGGCTCTGAGGGGCCGGAGATCCCCACTCCAGCGGTCACATCCCCCTGAACACTGGGGACCTAATGCCTGTTTTGGTTTTTCTAATCTGTTTTCAAGAGAAGCTGGATTTTGATGAAAAACTCCTTGAATTGTTAAGCTTAGTAACTAATTCAAATTTTAAAATATTGTGTAAACCAAATAGACTTAAGATTCCATGTGGATTTGTGAACTGATAATTTGCAAATTTAGTTTATACAAAAACGAAAGATAAACAATGGGTGTGGGAAGTTATCGAAAGTGGATAGGGATGTTAGATTTGGAGGAGGACATGGGAACATGGGTGAGACACCAGAGAAATGGGAGACATCAGAGACCACAGAAAAGATACAACTGCAGAGCACAAAGAGAAAGAGCGAAGCCACAGTGGGAAATGCCCTTTAAAGTTTCAACATGGAGGAGACTGGGAGTTGGAACAAGAAAGCTTGGCGGTCTGGCAGCTGAGAGTCAGATGGACACTTGTCCCCAATGAAGCCAGGAACAGGAGTGCGGACAGGACTTCTACAGTGAGTTTAAGCGACTCTCACCTGGCAGGCTGCAGGACAGCGAGGAAGGGCCGCGCCCCCGTGGTCTGTGCTGCACCTCCCTCCTGCCCCCTGGTGCCCCGACTCCTGGGTGCCTGCTGGGGGCGGGGCGTGGGGCTCACTAACCAGCCCATCACTTCCACCTCAGTTCACAAGCTTCCTCCGAACTTGGTTATTGGTGGGTAGGAAGAGTTACAAAGAGTGAGGTCATAAGGGAAAGAAAAGTATAGAGTGGGCGAACATTTTGCTTGCTTCAAATCTAACTCCCAGCTGATGGTGACCACGGGTTTGGTGATATTTACAGAACAGTGCAATTAGAATATGCAGGGCACTGCTAGGATTTAATCTGTACTGCGATTCACTCTAAATTAGAAGGTTTTCAGAATGGGTTTATTTTCAAGGTCTTTAAAATAATGGGATCCTTCAGATTTTTTCCTTTACTCACAGATATTTTGTACAATATAGCATTTTTCATAAAGTGTGGTTTCTTTGAGATCTCTTAAAAGACTCCATCTGTATAGAAATACCTCATTAGTCCAGAAACAAAGCAAATGTTTCCTTTGCTTGATCTGACAGTGGAAGGCTGGTCACGGGCTTAGCTGGGCAGTGTGAGCACCGTTTCCTCCCCGTCCTGCAGACTGTCTCTGCCCAGCCTTCAGCCAGATGCTCAGATTTCTTTCTGAAGTCACAGAACACAGTACGAGTTGAACATCTGGTTCATAAAGGTCCATTTGAAGGCAAAGAGGAGGGAGGCCTCAGGGTCGGAGAAGAGAAGGCTGGCAGGGAAGGAGCCTGTGGCCGGGGACCGTGGCGGCTCTGCTAGTCTGCGTCACCAGTACTGGCTGCCCCGGGCTGCAGCGTGAAGTGTGTCACATGTTCAACAGAGAAAACCTCCAGCCCGGGGACGTGTGACACACACTTCACTCACAGCGCCCACCCGGGGTTTCTGGAACCTGATTTGCATGTGGCAGTCATCTCAACAATAAAAACACTTTGTGGTGAAAGTATAAAGCCCAGGGAGCTAGAAGAAAGAATGATGACAAAAACCTACATTTGATAAGAGCTTCTGACTAGTTAATCATGGAGCTAATCTGTAAGTTTCTGCTCCTCACTTCATATCCTGGGCTTGAGGTGGCCCAGTCTCCTGTGTGTCACTAGTGGGCAGCTGTCCAAGGGCGGACATCTCTTCAACCTTGACCAGCCCTAGTGTCTTCTGCCTGCAGTAGGCTCCAGGCCCATTGGGGTCTAAACAACTTGTTGAATGCTTTGAAAATTTAGTTGTGTGGCCAAAACCATTCTGTAAATTACCGGAAATTGACCTCCTATTAGCTATTTACTAAATGTATTTTCCTCTTGGCTTTGTCCATATTTTAATGAATGTACACAGTTTACCTTCTGGGTCTTCAGTTCCACCAGGAAAAAACAGAAAGCCCTTTCCCTCGGGACACATTACCTCCAGAGCTATCAAATGCGTCTCCACCCTCTTGGGGCCTAATCCTGAACATCCAATTTAGCCAAAACAGAAGAAATATTGTCTCAATAATTAAAGGAGCAAAAAACAAACCCAGGCACATGTTGTCCAATAAACCTCTGAGGATGTGTGGCAAACATGTATTGAACCAGTGCAGAGTCTGAGGGAAATCACTAGCCTCCAGCTCCCGGAGCAAGTGCGTCTGCGTGGAGGACAATTACTGAGTGACCAGAGTGTGTGTCTGTTATTTAGTGCAATCAACTACAAAGGCGCCTCTAAAGCCTCAGAGACTGCCAGCGGGGCACAGCTGGCACACATCTCTGACCACCTCCTCGCTTCACAGATCACTGCAAACCACAGACCTCTGGTTCTGTTCTTTCTCCTTCCTCCCTCCTTCCTAACTTCCTTCCTCTCTTTCTCTCTCCCTTCCTTTCTTCCTCCCTTCCTCCCTCCCTTCCTGTTTAATTTGACAGGAAGTGCACGACACATGGAAACATCCTAGAGGCACTTTGAGATGTGTGTCGTAAAGGACTGCTAGCGATCCTAGACGGAGCATGGCTCAGGCATGGCCAGCCCCAGCACTGGGAAGTCCGTGCATCTCACCAGCCCCTGCCAGAAGGTGGGGAGGAGGATACGCGAGCCAGAGAGGGTGGAGGGACGGGACCCACCAGGAGGGCCGGGGAGCAGACACCTCCGCTCTCATCTCCTCCCACACTTCTCAGTGGCCTAACACAGTGGGGTCAGGGCCGAGGGCTGGAGCTCAGGACGTCTGAGCAGAAGGTATGGTGCCCTCGGTCCTGTTCCACTCCCAGCCCAACGACAGAGTGCAGACATCCTGAGACCACCGGTTTCCTCCTTCAGGTGGATTTCAGGGCTTTTATTCCTCTGTCTCCTGACTAGACAGCCTGTTTTAATTCCACAGACCTTGATTGCCTGGTTTCCAGACTATTTCAAATGTCACAAACCAAAGTAATCATTTAGAAAGCCAGTCTGGTATTTGCTTTCGGGAGACAGTGATGGCATTCAAACACTCACTGTCAGGCATTTAAATATCCAGGATTTATACTGACACATACACACACTTTTCTTGGAGTTTATACTAAAAGACTGAAATCTCTTAATCAGAAGCCAGCCTGAAAATGCTAGTTCGGTTAAAGTTAACCACATAATCAATTCTGTGCTGAGGTCCATCCAAAGCGGTTTATGTTCTTCATGTAACCAGTGCTTAAATCTGGAATAAGATGTGGAATTCACACTTGGAAGCCATAAGAATGCTTTATTTTCCAGCTTTTTACAGTGGCCACCTCTCTTTCTTGCTCCAGCGCAGGAAGAGATCTGCCTCCCCCGCCGTGAGCTCCACCTTCACGTGACCACAGTGACCGGGGTTCGGCTCCCTGTGAGCACCCCAGCTCTGGTGCCCAGCCGAAGGATCACGAGGACTGGTTTTAATACAGAATTACCTCAAGCCTCACATGGGTTATTTCACAAGCATGCATCAGCTTACACGAGTGCGTTTTCCATCAAAATGCCACACCCCTCGGGCTGGCTTATTCAGGACACCATGTGGTGTCCCGTGGGTGACCCACCTCACCCTGAACTCCTTCCCCAGCTGAAGGCAGAGGCTGCTGCACCTGGAGAGGGGGAATCGGGGGCCCAGCATGCCGCACACACACCTGAGCTCCTCGGGGTAACCTGAGAACCCCCAGCCACACCCGCCCTGAGACAGGGGAGTCATTCGTGGATGGTTCCACATCTCCAAACAGGGAGGGGCAGAAGCGCCGCCATGACGCCGACTGTCCCTGTCGCTGTCCGTGTAATGGGACTCTGGTCCTGCTGGATGCGTCACTGCTGTGAAGGTCTCCCAGCACCCCCTCTCGCTGGGTGGGCCGTGTGGGGAACTTGGGCTGGGTTAATTCTCAAGCATTCTCATGTCCCCTGTGCGGCCATCGGATCCCTGCATCAGGTGGGCAGATGCACGTGTTTCCGAGTCACACGGTGACTGAGGGTGGGTAAGAAGGATGGGCGGGAGGACCAGGGAAGCCCAGGGTTGGGGAGCCAGTGCTCATTGTCCCGTTTCTCCTGGTTTGAGGCCCCACCCCACCCCCTGCCCTCTTATCAGGTAGCAGGCTGGGCTGAAATTCTGAGCCTCTCTCAACCTGGAGCTCTTTTTCCTCTTTGCATCTGTTTTCAAACTTGGAGTGGTGATAGAAACCCTGTTCCACTGGGCTGCTGCTGGGGCTGAGCGGAAATGGGAACCCCTGGACACCACCGCAGTGCTTGTTAGTCTCACGGGCCCCCAGCAGGCCCCTGCTGCTCCCCACTGCACCCCACTTCCTGCTCAGGAGGGTGCTGCCCGCAGCTGGCCGGAAGCCTGGAGCTTCTTCCTTCCAGCGAGGAGGCCCTGACACCTCCTCGCTCAGCTGGGGCTCCCCCACCTTGCTGCCCAATGCAGAGCTCGTCTAGAGACCAGGTCATCCATTCTGCTCCCAGACGGCTCAGTTCGTAGATGTTCACTTCCCGATGTGGGCGGCTCTGTCTTCAGAGAAGGTCTGTCTGTGGCCGTCTGTCTGGGCAGTGTCTCCTCTGCCGTCTTGTGCAAGCTTTCAGGCCTGAGGCCTCCGTCAGACCAACACAGCACGGCTGACCGGGAGGATGACGCCCACCCAGCCACTTGCCCTGTGCCCTCCCACCTCCCCACCTCAGTTATTTTCGAAGGACATGTTCTGTAAGGAAAACTACTGAAAAATGCCTCAGAGCAGGCCAGGCACTGCAGACCCTGGGCAGCACGGGAAGGCTGTGGATAGAACAGCGTCTCGCAGAGCACCCAGCACATACCAGGGAGGGAGCCTGGTGTTTAAATGCGACGCGGTCTACACCAAGGATATCCCGAAGGCTCTGATGGCCCAGGGTCACGTGAAGATGGTGCTATAGGAGAAGGACATGGCGCTCATGCCTGCTAACAGCCCAGCCAGAGCGGTCCCTCAGGCAACTCAGGGTGGGGCAGGAAGACCCAGCAGCGAGAGGACCTCAGAGTCACGCGGCCCAAGACGTAGCTGCGGGCACAGCGCAGCACCAGGGTCGTTAGTGCTGTGTACCCCACGGCTATAGAGTTGGTCCTGACGAGACAGACGCGGACAACCTGTGTCTACCAGGAAGAGGACGGCCACACAGACGACAGCGCTTCCGTCCCTCGGAGCACTGCACAGCCCTGACGGTGAAGAACCGCAGCTGCCGGCCTAAACTCTGAGTCTCAGAAGTAAAGAGTTACTGAAACATAAGCGGCTGCCAAAGGAAAGCAGAGCACGACAGCACTTGTGGCAAACATCTACGTTGCTGTGGATCTGCACACAGGGATAGATATGTGTGTGGTAAACATAAAATGTGGGTAAATAGATGTGGTAAAAACACAAAACGTGGACAAAACAAATGCCCCTAAGCGCACTAGCATGGTTCCCTCTGGGAAAAGAGAGGAGATAGAGACACAGGTGGGGGCGGGGGGCAGCTGGGCCTGAGACATCACTTTCCTGCTATAAAAGATACCGGAGCAGACGTGGGCATCCGATCATCTGATCTGGGACCACAGCATCCCGGTGGCCAGCGAGGTGAAGACAAGCAGCCCTCGGCCCGGGGTGGGAGTGGCCGCCTGCCACAGGAGCCAGCAGCGTCTCGCGGTTCTCCTGCGCTGCTCCTTGCCAGCATGGGGGACTCACTCCAGACACACAGAAATCAGGCAGAGAGCAAACACTGAGAGAGCAAATTCCATGCCCTCCGTCCTGACCGCTTGTGGGTTTGGGCTTTAAATCCAGACAAGCAAAGCACTGCTGGTCCTGGGGAGAGGCCTGGCCACCCTGGTCAGCGAGCTTGGCCTGGGGCGCAGAGCTGTGGTGCCTGTGTGGTGAGCATTTGGCCTGTGGGGAGTCGTTTCACTTGAGGGGTTTTTTCTTTTTGAATTAAACTTTTATCAGAACATCTCAGAGTCTCTTCATTCTAAAGGAAATGAAAAGGGCTGTTACAGAAAGAAAACAAACTCGAATTTTGTTAGCAAATATTAGGAGAATTTTAAATCATGTAAGAAAATCTGGCAGGCGGGCTGGGAGGAATGGGGCACGCGGGGCTGTGGGCGGGTGGGGCACGAGGCCGCACTGCCACGGTGGTGACTGTCACTGACGCAGGGCGGGCTCCTTTGAAGCGGTGAGTTCTTCCATCTTCACTCTGAAGACAATGGTTTGGAGCAGAGGCACCTGTGTGCCAAGAGACTGGAAACAGTACCGAGCTGGTGTCAGACCTCGAGGTGGCCTTTGCCGTTGACACCTACCGGCCGTGTTAGCTGTATGGTGGGTAAACAGCCACCCATCTTCACGGCTGAATGGAGAGGACGCCTCCGGGTGCCAGGCCACGAAGGTGGAGCCTGCGCTTCGCTTCCCATCGCTTCCCAGCGCTCCCGGCGCCCCGCGCCCCCAGCAACCTGTGTCATGTGCTGCACGTGGCCCGAACGATTTTCTGTGGGGTAAGTTTAGGTTATTATCTGTGATTTTGAAGACACTGTCCATGGCACTTAATAAAGGAAACATCTGCACCCTTCCTTTAAGGCTACTTATTGAATAGTTCCGCTTCCAAAGTGTATCCTGCATTTTTCATTTCTCACATCTCCATAGACCCTGGCTGCCACTCCCTTCCAAGCCACCTCTGTGGCTCACCTAAGTGGGGAGCAAATGCCTTGGCCCTGGGGCTCCCCTTGGCCTCCCCTACCTGTCCTCCACCCTGCAGCAAGAGGATCTTTCTAAAACATAGTACTGAGTTCCCGTGTACCCTTGGAAGAAACCCCTCTTCCCTTCATTCTCTTCCTGTTGCCTGAAGCTCATAGCATGGCCTTGATCCCAACCCCGACTCCTGCCTGGACTCCAAGTGCTGCCCCTACCCTGCATTCCTGTGAGACCCCCACCACCTGGAGGTCGCTGTTTTCAACCCAAGTTCTGATGGGCTCACATCAAAGAGAGAAAGATTCCGCACACCATGCTGCACCCACAACTGCAGGACACCGCCCTCCCCCCAGCTCCCCAGTGTGGCCAGCGCGGCAGCTTGGCCGGGGTGTGTGTGTGTGTGTGTGTGTGTGGTGTGTTCCCACGTGTCTACAAGGCTGCCTCCCAGGGTCCTGCTTTAAGCAGATGTTCCCGAGGGGTCCTGGAGGAAGGTGAGAATCTGTTCCCCCGCGTCACTGCCTCAGCCCTCGTGCAGGCCCTGGACCGTGACTGGGTGGACACCTGGGTCCACACCACACTGGCCACGTCCACACCTCTGCAAACAAGCCACACGGCCTCTCAAGGGGACACCTCCTCCCGGGATAGCTTTTATTTTCCTGCATGTTGATCGCTGTTATTCATCTCATTGGCACTAAGTCAGCGCTAAGCTCCCCCTCAAGTGTGTAAACATTTTTTTCCATTTCTCAAACAGTGAAATGCACATGAGTCTTATCTTCTTAATGCCCTCTCCCCTGTCTGGACCTGCTCATCTGGGCTGGTGCCATCCCAGCCTCATTTGTGGCCTCCGGAGTGTGGTTTCTTCCAGGAGAAAGCCACAGAGGCACATGTGCCCATCGCCACCTTGAGCCCACCCCGGCTCCCTGCAGCCCTCCACTGGGCCTCAGGGCCCTCAGGTGCTCTCCGCCCAATGCTCCCTTGCTTCCTGACTCCTTCAGAGCTGAGCTTGAAGGTCACGCCCTCGCAGCGGCCTCCAACTCCTGATCACGCTCACTACGCTCCTTCCTAAGGTTCTGGCTTTCCCTGAGCCCTTAGCGCAGCTGCGCTGACAGTGTGAGATCCTCTTCAGGTGCCATTTCCTCTGCGGCTCACGAGCGACCTTTTCCATAATCCCACGTGTCCACTCCCTGGAGGACGAGTGCGGGCATTCGGAGGGTGTGGTGCAGTGGGAACCCCCAGGCTGGGCGCTTTGCCTTCCCAGTGAGGCTGTGGGGTGTAGAGAGCAGATGGGGGAACGGGGCCCGTGGAGGACAGGACGGGACCAGTGGAGGAGGCAGGGCAAGGCAGTGGGGACCCTGTGCTGTGATCGGTTCTACCATCGCATGCCTGTGTTCACCCACGCACACACCAGGAATGCGGAACTTTCACGTCTGCACTGTGTGAATGGAGCACGGGACAACTGTGCTCCTGATGTGCCAGTCACACGTGAGCCCATCCCGACCACTCGCAGAATGTGGTGGGAGTGGCCTGCAGGGGACGCTGCTCTGCCAGGGAGGTGCTCTGGGGCCCCGGCCTTGTCCCTTGGTCCCCTCATCACGGTTCACAGCTGTGTGACACAGTCAGCTCCCACCCCAAGTCCCCATGGGCTCTCAGCTCCTCTGCCCTGGTTTTCTTTAAATCCTCAAAACAGGGTTCCTGCTCTGTTGAAGTCACGGCCTCAAGTGTGGGGAGTGGACACCTTGAGGACAACCTCAGAGCACAGGCAGCAGCAAGAGAGTGCCCAGCAGGTGGACTCTGTCCTCCGAAGACATTCATGAGGCCTCCAGCCTCCAGCAGGACCCGCTCACCGTGCAGTGGAGACAACACAGGACACCCACCTGCTGATTCCTCCTCCTCCTTCCCTTTGCAATGCATACCCTGCCCCTGCCTTGAGCTGCATCTTTGAGAAAAACTGAAACTGATTTCTCCCTAAATCTCGTCCTCAGCAGAGTCAGCGTGTGGCATGGGGATTGCACCAATCCCAAGCACGGCTGCCGCCCTGTGTGGATCGCCCTGGGCTCTGGGTGATAGGCAATGCAGCTGCCCTGCCTCAGCTCCCCTGCAGCCACTGAGAAGCCGGGTGCAGGAGATAGGAGGCGGGAAGGAGAAGGAAGAGTTGGACAAGGTTCTGGGGGACACAGAGGGAGAAGGAAGTGTGAGCAGAAAGGCAAAGGAGAGGAGAGGCGGCAAGCCGGAAGAGCAGCGCAGTGGCAGAGCACTTGGCTCCCAGACACAGGTCCGTGAAGGATGGAAAGAAGACATAGGCAGCAGTTACCAGTGGCGGACAGGCACTGCTCGCCGGTGATGGCACGAGCAGCCCCTGCACAGTCTGCCCTGGAGCACGAGGTGGACACACACAGGAGTCTTCTGCTGGAGGCCAGGCTCAGGGAGAAAGTGACAGGGAGGCCGCACCCTGTCCCTCACGAGCACATTTTCCTAGAGAGACCAGCCAGGAGCGGCCAGCCCAGGGGACAGGGTGCTGGGTCTAAGAGGTCTAAGAGGTGACCCCGCGTCCTTGGAGCAGAGGTGGGCATTGCCGGACTCACCACATGCTGGGCTTGGAAACCAAGCGTTTTGCTGAAGAGAGCGTCATCCTCCCCCGGCCCGGCCCGGCCCAGTGCCCAGGCACACGGAAAGAGGGTCTCAGCGTAGCACAGCCCCAGAGGCCTAGAGCGCTCCTGAGTCTCTGTTTTACTGCCCATGGCGGTTGATCTCACGGTATTTTATATAAAGATATTCCCAAAACTCAGAGGCCAGTGTGACCGTTTCAAGGTGGACTGCTGACCATCTCCATTCTAGGCTCACCTGGCCCCCGAGACTCCCTGTCCAGGCTGTGCACAGCCCAGCAGGTCCCTGCCTGTGCTGAGGACCCGTCTGCCCCACCTGAACCTCAACACACCTGCCCGTCCTGGGCCCCCAGACGGAGACCTCGCTCAGACGCCTGCGCTGTGTACAGATCAGCCCAGCTCCCCGCCCAGCGCTCTCCACTCTTCCGGGTGCTGGCTGATGCTGGATGGTGCTCACTCAGAGACCCTTGTGTGACTTCAGTCAAGTGTCAGGGTCTGGGCTCATCCAAGGCCACGACCAGGAGACACCCGTGAGGGCTTTCTTGTCCATACATCTGTCAGAGGTCATCTGGGCTGTCCTCTCCCCGAGTGGCCTCTCCGAAGGCTGCCCTGTGCTTTGTCCCAGCACAGGCTGCAAAGTGGTGTCTGCTTCACCTGGTGGAGCCTCTCAAGGCCCGGGTAGAAGCCACGAGCTGTGACCTCTGCCAGGACTCTTGCTTCTAATCCAGGTACAGGTCCGAAGAGGCGAGGGGAGGAGATAGCCGCAGCTGGGACCCTGGAGAGTGGGAGCCTGTGGATCCTTCAGGGCTGCCTGGTCACAGGTGGGTGTCAGCAACTGATGGTGGGAAAGCTCGGCCACTTTGCCTGCCTGTGTGCACTGTGTAGCACCTGCTTTACTCCGGTGAGGCCAGCGTGGAGCGTGCCTAACTCCCGAGAGCCAGGTAAGGAGCTCTGTGGGCTCCTCGGCCAGGCGCCTGGTCATCCTCCCCCGGCCTGCTGCTACAACAGGGGCCAGACTAACGTGCAAACACGTGTGCATAGTGTGCAAAGCAAAACTTTATGAACACTAAACTGCCAATGTCTTATAACTTTCATGTGTCACAAAGTATCATCCTTCTTTGGTGATTTTTTCCTCAACCACCTCTAGGCACGAAAGCACCCTGCGTGCTCGGATAAATCCACGCCGCGCTTTAACCAGACCTGAGCCGAGGTGGCAGTCAGCCCACAGCTGCTCCAGACTTGCTGGGCAAACGCAGGACCGGTCGCCTGCCCATTCCCAGGAAGCCTGTGTTCGGTACAGCACAGCCATGCTCAGTCAGTGCTTAGTGAATGGATGAATGGTTGGTTTATAAACAGATTATAAAGCCCTGAGGTAAGAACCTTCTGAAAAGCCTTTAGTGTTCACCTCCGCATCCACCCTCTCCACTTAACAGCTGGGTCCAAAATGACATTTGTAGCTTTATTGACACTGTTCTGGAAATACAGCTGTATGGTACACCTGAGTCCAGCTCATCCACACTGCCTGTGCCCAGAGCGCCTTCAGTAACCTGAAACTTCAACAGCGAGAGCAAGAGCGGAGGAGGCCGGTGACCTCACAGCTCCTGAGAGAGACACTCGAGCCATGAATCAGTAACCTCAGGCTCCTGCGCGTACACTGCCATCAAAGCTCCCGAAGACAGTGGTCCTGTCCAGAGGGTCCGGGAGGCTCGGCCATGACCCCTCAGCCCTTTCCTCCTGGAAAACCTCCC
>PVJX010039061.1:0-15971 GCA_004027295.1 Dolichotis patagonum
TGCCATTTTCTGATATCCTCTTCAATCTTCTTTTTCAGAGTACTGTAGTTTTCCACATAGAGGTCTCTTACTTCTTTTGTTAGATTGATTCCTAGATATTTCATTTTTTTGGATGCCACTGTGATTGCTGTTGTTTCCCTAATGTCTCTCTCATTAGGTTTGTTATTTGTGAACAGGAAAGCTATTGATTTTTGAGTATTGATTTTGTGTGCAACTATGCTACTCAATTTGGTTATTAAATCTAGAAGTCTTTTGGTGGAGTTTTTGGAGTCTTCTAAGTGGAGTATCATGTCATCTTCAGGGTCACAGTATATAATGCAGGCTTGCCTTGAACTTACTTAAGTAGCATAATCTGGCCTCGAACTCAGAACTCACAGTGATCCTCCTATCACAACCTCCTAAGTACTGGGATTACAGGCATGCACCACATATGGGGACCAGCTCTTCAGTGTCCCTTTGTGAAACACATACCAGCTGAGCTGTATAACAATTCCTGATTTTTGTGTATATCTGTGCTGATCTGAACACACAGGTCCTTCTTGAGTACCTGTATGCCTCAGTAGTACCCATGTTTTTGGTTCTGCAACACTAGGAATAGGTGATCATATAGATGCTCAACAAACAGGGATCATGAACCATGTTCCATGGTCCAACATTCCTCTCTGTCTCTCCCTTCATCCATGTACCCAGATTCCCTTATATTCATGAATGAGTTTTGTTTGTCACCTTTGCGTTCCCACCAATTGTCCGCCATTAGGTCCATCTCCTGCATCCCCAGGTTTATCCCTCCCTTGGACCAGGTGTTGAGAGTTGTTCCCCTTCCCACTTCACCAAGAAGACAGAAGACCAGACTCTGCTGGCAGCACAAATTTGTTCCATGGGTTCACCATGCTCCAATTCCTCTACCACTTACACAAATCCAGTGACACTCTCACACTTAAGCAAATTGAATTTATTACTTATAGATGGAAAGGAACAGAAGCCTAGGATTTCTGCCAGCCCAATGTCCCAGTGTTAGGAAAATGCTCCAGGGCATCTGGAATCTCACTGCACATGACCCACATCACACCACATCTGATGTCCCTGAAGAAGGTTACAGAAATAAAACAGTGTATTGTGTTTCACCTACTCTTACACTTTCTATGTAATACAGAATACTTAACATCTGATCACCAAAATTTTTAAGAGAATTTGCTACTGCCAACAATCAAACAGTTCTACAATGAATACTAGCTCAATATCCTCTAATTAAATTCATTTCTTACACATCTAACGAGGCATAGCATCACATCAAATAGATGTAAGTCTTGTCATACAAAACATCTCCCACATCACTTTTAGTCACAAATAGTAGTTTCTCACATGGTCTTCTGACCAAACAGCTTTAAATTAGGGCTAACCTATCTTCATTTAATTAGCTAGAAGAGTTCACAGACCTGTGAACTTACATTTTATAACGCATTTGTTGTACAAAACATAACTTCCAGAGGAAGGAGATGCTTATGGAAAGCCAGGTGGGAAAGAATAGGAGCCTCTGCCCATTCTGGAGCACCACTGTCCTCCTAATTCCTGCACATAGTCAACTCTCCAGAAACTCTCTGAACCCCACTCTTCAGAGTTGTTATGGGAATTCATTACCTAGTCAAAGTTAAATCAACCATTGGCCATTATGATCAAGTTAACCTTAAGCTAAAATCATAATCATGTCTGGATCATTCTGGTGATCAGACCCCAATCCGAAACTATTTAGAAGCCTAGCTACTTGTCATCTCATTAGCATACAAAACACACTCATCTCTCCAGAGACTGGCAGTTTTGGAAAACTGCCAGTAACAGAGAGCCTTGGAATGGCCCTGATAATGAGGATTGGGAATGGCAGAGGAGAGCAAAGAGAGTTTTAAATGAAAGGAACAGTGTGGGGACCAGCTAGTTCTCCAACAATGTCAGAAAAAGAGACAGGTAGAGACAGAGGACATGGTGCAGCACTGGGAATGGGCAAGTGAGGTGAATTCCAGCCACATGTTGATAATGGCAATGCTTTTTCAGGGCCTGCTCTTCAGACCCACAAATGCTTATAGATACAGCCTCTTCCTCCTCCTAATGTTTCTTACAGGCTTCTTACAGATTCAGGAGAGGCAAGAACAAGAAATCAAGATGGGAAGACCCTTCCCTACATACTGCTTCACTGTTCCTCCCTCCAGCTATTTAGTGGTGCTCATGAGACCCTGAAAACAACAAGCCCCCTCACCTCTGATCATGTGCAATGGGCAGATCAGACCGAGGCCTGAGAGTATGGTAACAGCATGACTTTATGTCTCAATCTTGCAAGAGTGGGTGCAGCCTCACAGGCAGCCGAGCACCCCTGGGATAAGCACTTTATGCCCTAACATGCAGGTCCCTCCCCCTAGTTCCTCATTGGCTGAGCACTTTGGGAAGTATAGTCTCCTTGGACATCACCTAGGCCCACTCCCTCTGCAAATATTTTTGGGGAGTTAAAGGAAAATGATTAAGCCATAGGTGGGTTACTTTCAGCTGCCAGTACTTTTCCAACCAGAGTCAGCATAGTGAAGCCATTTTTCATTTACTGTATACTCCTTCCCACCTTTGTTCAGAGACCTTTTAGTTGAATGACATTAGTCACTTCTGTAGGCCAATAACTTTCCATTCAGAGTTATCTGTAAAATGGACTACTTAAAGTTTCTTTTTCTTACAGAGACTATTCCCTCTTCCAACATTCTCACCACTCACCTTCAGTAATAATTTCCTATCCCATAACAAACCATGTCCAGATGGCCTGGGCCCCTCTCCATCCCAGACCCTACACAATAATATTGGGCACACTGTCCATAAACAAGGTCCTGAGGTCCTCCAGGGATAGCATCTCTCCATCCCCTTCAGTGGCCACGTGCTCACTGCAGCAGTGGATGATTCCTTTTACTAGTGTGTCTGGCATGAATGGGCCCTGATATGAGGCAGGGGGCAGATCTTGGGATGCAAGGGTAGAGGAGCTGGGGACAGTGGAGAATCTGGAGAGACCAGCACCTCATTTGAGCCAGTCCATAACAAAATGGACACTCCCTTCTGGAATCTTCTGCATAGCCTCCAAACTCCACAGTCATAAACACATTCATTCATCCATTCACTTAGTCACCTGACAAATATTCTCTGGCACTTGCAGTGTTTCAGGCCCTCTTCTGAGCAATACAAATGTAACAATGTGTCAGCTCACAGGGTAGGAAAGAATGAGGCAATAGGGAGTCATACACTAGCACCATGCACTGTGCACATTGACTTGAGTGCCACCATCAGTACATTCTGGGTACCTGGAAAGTTCACCTTCTGCCTTAGGAGCTGAAGAAGACTTTCTCAAGGAGGGGACAGTTGAGTGGAGACTTGAAAAGTTTTAAATTGCAGTGAAGAATGCAGCACCAGGTACTCCAGACGAACAAAACTGCATTAGCAAAGTCCTGAAAGCCTGGAGAAAGAGTGCTGCCTGCTCAGGGAGGCATCACAAGCTGTTAGAGGACCGATGACCAGTCAGGTCATGTGGAGACAGAAGCAAAGGACTCTGGAGCTGGAACCTTGTCCTGTGCACAGAAAGAAACAAATAAGGTTTTCAACAATTTGGGTAATGGGTGAGAGGTGAAAGAAAAGTGGGAGGACCAGCTTTGTCCATCAGGAAATACCCAGTGCAATGTGGAGGTGGCTGTCCTGTGAAGGGCGCCAAACTTGTAGTTTGCCTTCCTAGGGAGACAGATATGGATGCCATCTGGGCCCCCCAGTGGCCAGTGAGTGTCTCTTTCTCATCTCACACTGGAACAGGCCTTTTTTCCAGCTAAGTCAGAAATGAGACAGGTAGAGACAGGGTGAGTGGTGCAGCACTGGGCACTGCACATGAGGTGAATTCCAGTGAGTTCACAAGTTCCTTTTACCTAGTTTCATCTCAGAATATACACAGCTCTCCTAGGAGAGGCTGCACAGACTGATAAGTGAATCTTCCTGAAGGGAGCACCAAAGGAAAGTATTAACCATAGATCTCTAAAGATTTAAGGCAAAACACCAAGAAAGCGCTGGGGATGTGGCTCAGATGCAGAGGGCACACATGCCCTCGGCCCTAGGTACAGTGTCTACCTCCAGTAAATAATGATGGTAATAAGAAGAACAATAAGAAGAGCAACAAAGAGAAGAGATATTTAAGCCAATATTATTATTTTTTTAAAATTAGTGTTTCTCATACAGTAACATTTGTTTCAGGAGATTTGCCTGTCTACCTGTATTGATATCGATATCTATATCTCTGTATCTATCTCTGTATCCATATCCATAGTCATATCCAAATCTGTATTTATATCATGTATTGTCTTGATCATTTTCAATCCTTTACTCTCTCCCTCTTCCTCCAATCATCTTTTCCAACTCCACCAAGTCTACTTTTATGTCTGCTGACATCTACCCTTTGTTTAATTTTTATTTGTTATGTCTTAGATTTTTTTATATGTGTAAGAGAAACAGCAGTTACACAGGTCCTATTTTGTGTATGTCTTCACAAGGTGTGATGAAAACTATAATGAGTAGTGATGCCACATACCATTAAGGAAAGACAGGTTTGTAAAATATTATATTGAGTCCTGTCCCACTTTATTGACTGGATGTGTAACTGTGTCACTTCTGGGTGGTCTTCCTAAGGACGAAATAGCTATGAAGTGTCAATGTATTCAGTCAGTGCTGGACATTGAGGCAGTCACTATGAAACTAAAGTAATGAAAGTACTTCCAGAACTGCTTAGGAAAGTAGCAAGAATGATAGGGTAAGTGACAGGAAGTGTTTTTTTGCTTTGTTTTGTTTTCTTGGGGGATGGGGGATGGCAAAATGTCTTTTACTGTAATGAATATTATAACTTTAAACATTCACCAAATTTTGATCAAGCCACATACTTTATTCAATCATTGACTGAAGGCTATTTAGTCTACTTCTAAAGTTTAGTGATTGTGAATCACACTGCTATAAATATGGGTATGCATGTTTCCCTATAGTATGATGATTTAACTCTTAGGAATTTACCACAGAAGGGTATGTTATATCAACATCTTTTCCAATTTGGCTTCATCAACTCAATATAACAATTTTCTCAATAAAGAAGTGGTTCATCAATACACTTTCTTGTTTCTAAACTAAAAATATAGCTTGAATTTTTAAAAAGTGAAACCCTGTTGCAATGGCAAACTACAGCAACAGAGAATTGGATTTAATACTTGTGATTCAGCAATCATTCCCCTAGGAATTTATAAAAAATAATTACACAGGTATTTGAAGTAGTAGTCAGGAAAATGTGTGCCTACTGCATTATCTATAATCAAGAAACAATATTAAAGTTAAAGTCTTAAAATAGTGTAATTAATGGCATTAGTATACCAACATGATGCATTCTTTGACAATTGCTGGGTAGCAGTCAGTCTCTTAAAAGAAACTCCATCTCAGATCCGTGGTTGCTGGTGTAGGCAGGAGACTCAGGCTGTGTCCTCTTCACTCTACCTTATGTTCAGTCTAGGACGAAACACCCCTCAACAGAATGCCAATCCTAATGACTGTACCTTTCACAGGTCTCCAGTAACTACTCTCTTACTTAACATTATGTGATATAGATCTTCTCACATTCTTAATCAATACTAGCTGAATTTTATGGAATTACTTTTTTTTTTTTTTGGTACCGTAGATTGAACTCACAACCTCATGCTTGTCAGGTAGAAGCTTATGGCACTGAGCTAAATCCCCAGCCCCCACTAGCTGAATTTTAATGAGCACATACTTGCTTACATGTATCCAAACTTGTCTTATTCATCCAATATGGGTAGACACTGTAGTTGCCTTAATTTATGGATTTTACTATGAAATTTTTACTTAAAATTGCTATTTTTCCAGAATTTTGCCATGAGTTAGGTGCTAATATAGGGATGTGGGTCTGGAGGCAAGGAAAGAAGAGTGTAAAGGTCTCAATAGACTTTATTAAAGAAATTAATTAAAAATCTTATTAAAGCCAGCTTCTGCCTCTGAAGGTAGATTTAAACAATTAAAAGCACAAAGGTAGAGAAAGAGAGAGGGATCAGACCTACAACAGGCACCAAGTAGCATAATTAATATAAGAATCTACCAGGAGAAGAGCTGCTAGACAATAAATGGAAGAAACATGGAAACCAGGATAACTTCCACCCCTTTCCCCTCAGCCATCTAACCTAAAAGAAAACTCTTGTACAGTATATCAAAACACACACATCTATGTATTTATACATATATATGTATGTATGTATGTATACACACACACACACACACACACATTCTATGGTTACTGTATTACCACATTAAATACATTCACATCCCCTTAATCACCAAATCCTCTACGGGGCTCCCACTCAACTAACCTACACATTACAAAAAATCAGAAAGAAGTAAAACAAAGCCCACCACAAGAAAGTGCAGGTAGGCAAAGGTGCCTAATTCAGGTCTCGGTACCTGTGATCCACCCAAAGACAGCCTTGAAAGCAATCAGATTGTGACAAACTTTGAGTATCCACCTGGAAGAAAAGGAATCTAGATCTAGCAAAAGGAATCTAGATCTAACAAGAGAAGACTCAGGGGTATCCAACCTTTGCCCTGACCCCTTACCCTTCCTTCAGGGCAGCTTGTCTTTTGCTTTTTCCTCCTCACAAATAAATCATCTTCTTTTTAAAAACTCCATCCCTCTAATTAATTATTGGTGCAGAAAGGTCCACCCCCCCCCCAAGCTAGCTGCTTTCCTCAGATGCAACATCTTTGGTTCCTTTGAGACAAAGACTGCAAGACATGGTCAGCCCTCGGGTCTTTGGCCACAGGTTACCTGCAGCCAGTCCTCCAGCGCGGCCCCTAGGGGTGAATGATAGGTACCTCACTTTCACAAGGTACAAGTCTTGTAACAGTTTAGCAGCAGTTTATTCTCAGAATCCTGCCAGAATCTGGCTTGCTGCCCTGGAGGTAACCAGGTTGGGGATGTAAAGAGTGCTGGCTAAGAGTGCTTTCCTGGACCGGAAGATTGGTCTTTCTCTTCTGAGAAGAGTGGGGTCATTTTCAAAATGGAATTTAAAAGGGAAAAAGTAATGTTGGATCTCCCTCTGGTGGACTTTCTTTTAAGTGCACCAGATCCTTAAAGGAGTTGTTACAGGTTACTTTTTCTCTTTCTCTCTGTCTACACTTTCTGTAGCTTTAGAGTCTTCTCTCTTTCCTAGTAGCTAGCAACTCTAAGGTAAGGCCTCAGAAGATGAGTATTCATTCATAAGGACACCAAAGATAAGAGGCACTTGCTGCTTCTGACCAGGATTGGAAAGAAGTGCCGGAGGTACAGTCCAGGACAAAAAGCAGCTTGATTAGGGAAGCCCTTTAGGTGAGGAACATGCAGCCAAATATCTCAGGCAGATGAGACTCTAGGAATCTTGCTCATTTAAGGAAAAATGAATAATGATGAAGCCCTCATCCAGCGTCTCAAGCAGAATTTCTTATGCAACCAGCATGGGAAACAATCCTGAGACACAGTGGAAAGAACTGGCTTCCAGATGCTGCTGGGGGCTATTTCCAAAGCATACACATCCGTGGAGACCTAAACATGTTTAGTTTGAGGGAGGTTCTCTAAACCACTCCTGTGATCGCTCTGTGGCTCTCTCTCTCTCTCCATCTCTCTCTCTCTCTCTCTCTCTCTCTCTCCTCTCTCTCTCTCAAAACTAAAGGGCATAAACCCAGTCCATCTGATACCATGGCTCTGCTTTTTGTGTGACTATGTTCATGTCCTACACCAAGAATATTCAAGTGGTCAATCAGATGATTCCTAATGCTACTTACAGGACTTGGCAAAGTCTATGGACTTATACCAAAAAGGAGCCCAGTGGATTTCTCTCTTACTCTCTCATTCTTTTTCACTCTCTAAAAGTCTCAACCTCCTTGTCTCTCCGCTCCCCATTCCACTTTGGTTCTCATCATTTCTATGTGTAGAGGAGGGAGGGAATTGGTGTCTGTACTTCTCGTAGTGTGTAACTGATTATTGTCAGGCAATAAGTATAGGCTCTTTTTTGTCACAAATAAGATTTATTTCTCATTAAAAATGTGGATTTTAAGCACACTTGGACTGGTGGTTCATATCCATCAGCTCGTTCAATTTTAGCTCCAGTCTCATCCCCAGTAGCTTTTCCAGAGCTACTATCTTCATCACAAAGCTCCATCAGTTTTCCCAATTTAAACTTGGGCTTCTTCAGCATTTTTACCTTTCTGATAAAGACATCATGAAGAAGATAAATAGAATGGCAAGCCTTTTCTATGCATTTCCTAATGTTGTCTGGATTCAGTTTATTGACCACTTCCTTCAAGTCATTTATCTGTACCTCCTGGATCATGATTTCCATCATCCTTTTCTGGATTTGGCAGATTTGTTTGTGCTGAGTGTAAGAGGTCTTCCTTATCTGATTTTTGCATTTTTTTTTAAGTAAAGCCAACACAAACAAATGAAGCAAATAACCATTGATTGTCTTGACATCAACATGAGCTTCGATCATGGTCTGCCATTGTTTGACCACAGAACACATTTTGCCATGGGTAAGATTCATGCCATGGAAGTTAGTCAAGCAGTTTTTGCCTGAACATCTTCAGTAATTGGCTTGAATTTTCTAAAGGCAACTTAGTCATTCTGCAGATCAGCAAGGCTCACTTCAAACATATAACCTTTGAGCCCATCAGACACAATTTTGGTTCCTTGAGTTCTAGTGACTAGCGTTTTTCCAATATTTCTCATGTTGAACATAGCCAGTGTCTTCACATCATACCTGTCTTTTTTAGAAAATGAATCAACCACTTTCCTCTTGGCTCCCTTTATGCCACCTTTCATAAGGCACTTATTCTTGCCTACCTCCTTGGTGCTCCTCAGATACCAAAAGGCTAGGTATAGGCTTTAGTCTGTGACTTTCATGATTGTGTCATAATTCCTAAGTGATAAAAATCTTCAGGGTGAATCTGAAATCAAGCCTAACCCTGCTCTGCTGCTGAGGAGAATTACACTAATGCTTCAGTAGACAGCACAAAAAGTCCCAGAGATTTCTTTGCCTTAGGGCCCAAGGGCAGAACTTCTTCAGGACATTACATGCCTCTAATGGTAACTTCCCTATATAGGGAACAATATGCTTCTTATAAAAACACAGGACTTCCTCAGTCATGTAAAGCAACAAGTGTGGCCACTGTTCTCAAGTTTGGGAAGAAAGATTTCACTGAGGTGATCTGGCCTGAACCCCTTCCATGCTGTGGAAGGGAATGTTGAGCCTTTTCTGTCTCAGTTTTCTTTCTGATTTAATCCTCTGCTGGTGAGAGGGTAATTTTATCCCTTGAGGATCCTGTTCTCAGTTTTTCAAGACATAGAGTGACAGCTACGGGGCAAGTTGCTCCATTAACTAGTCAGAAGCATATAAGGAAAAAACAGCAATAAAAAACCTCTTTCACTGTTAAATGAAGAAATAAAATAAAAACCCTCTTAACTCCAACTTTCTCCTGCACTTGTTTTCTTTCTTCTAGAGATATGTGTTTAACTAACCAGGGAGAGAACCACCCTGAAAAGGTTTTAGTACAAATTTGTCTCTTCTTGCACTTAGGGTAGGACTGTAAACTTAAGAAATATCTTTACTAGGTCCTTCCCCTCTCCTTCAAGAACACCACCCTCGGGAAGGTGGACTGATAGGATGCTCTAAGTTAGGGCTATCCTAGTACAGGTGGTTATGTGAGATCTGAAAACAGCTCACTGAATTCTGCACAGGTGCATGGCTATTTGAGTCAGAATGTACATCGAAAGAGCCAGGATCTGCCTCTCTCACCATCATCATCATCATCATCATCATCATCATCATCTCATCATCATCCCACCATGATTCCCTCTGGAACATGTCACCAGACCAAAAAATGCTAAATGAGGGCTAGAAGCTCCACTGTGTTTACATACTATAAGCCAAAGGACCACAAAAAACGGTATGTCTGGAAGCATCTCTCCTGCTCTCTTAGAATTTCTCCATTCAGACTCATAGGATAAAATTAGAAAGCAAGCCCAGAGAGCCATTAGTAGTAACTGAGAGCCCCCACATCCTCCTTATGTGACCCCTCTTTTAAGACAATCCCCATATATCCCTATAAGGGAGCCGGATATGTAAACTTGGTCACGGCTTTCCAAGACTCTAGGAATGTGGGTAATTGTGAGGGAACCATTGCCTGATCTGGACATAACCATGCACTCCCTGGCATTTGACCAGTGGGCATCTGTACTGGTGTGTGCTGAAATGGCATGTGGTATGTTCCCTGGCGTTGCCCACTCTGCTCCCTGTGATCAACCTCCCACCAACCAAAAAACAAACCAACCAACATTCATTCACTTTAGAATCTTGTTTTAACAGCCATCCTAACCTCCTAAAAGAAAGGGACTTGTGAGAGCTCTTTGTGTTTGGTACATAATGCAGGCATCATTACTGAGGTCACAAAAAGGGCCACCAGGGCCCTAGTCCAACTCCTAGGGGATAAAAAACAAGTGGGAAAAGTTGGCTCCTAGTCAACTCACAGTCATAGTGCAGATGACTCAGATGGGGGAAAGGGGAGCCAGGACCACAATTCAAGGCCATGCTTGCACTTCCGGCTGAGACAGAAAATGCTCTGTATCTTTAAGGATTGCCAAAAAATTTTTGCCCAGGGATACAGGGAAGAGTTCACAGTCTTTCTTTACCTTCTTTCTCCAGGTAGGAAACAGGCCATCAACTATGCCACCATGCTCATCCATGGAGTGCCTCCTTAGACAGTGGAAAGAATTAGACCACTCTCTTCAGATATGTCTTGATAAATTTATGGGTGGGAACAAATGAACAAAGTAACCACTTAGATCCCCTGAGACAGGTTTGCTAGGACAGAGGTTGAGTCCAGAAAGCCCCCACTAGGCCTTTTTCATTCCAGTTCACTATGAGTTGGCTTTGGACCACCTCCTTCAGATTCCCAGCAACTTCTCTAAACAAAAGCAGAGTGGCAATTCTTCCTGTCTTTCTAGGAGGTCAGGCTAAGGCAAGTTGCAAAACCTTTTGCCATTGGTTGACTTCTTGATAATAGCCATTCTTCCTGGAGTAAGATGGAATCTCAAAGTTTTTAAAATTTACATCTCTGTAATAACCAGTGATGTTGAAGATATTTTCATATATTTATTTGCCACTTGTGTTTCTTCACCTGAGAAGTGTATATTCATCTCAGATGCCCATTTTTGGATTGGGCCTTTAAATTTTGGGGGGGTGATCTAAACTTTTTCAATTCTGTATATGTTCCAGATATAAGTCCTTCATCTGAAAGACAACTGGTTAATTTTTTTTGCCATTCTGTGGGTTGTCTTTTCATTCTATAGGTGAATTCTTTGTTTTTCTGTGCAAAAGCTTTTTAATAGGAGTGTAGACTGGTATAACTATTGTGTAAATAAGTGTGGAGATGTCTCAAAAGACTAAGAGTAGAGTCTCATTTGACCCAGCCAATCCCCTTCTACTTATCTTCCTAGAAGAATTAAAAATATTATACCACAGTGGTATATGTGCACCCATGCTTATATCCATCAAAGGATATCCATCAATTTGAGGAATGGATAAAGAAGATGTCAGTTTTTTTAATACAATGGAATACTACTTTGCCATAAAGAAGGATAAACTTGAGATTTTCCTCGGTAATGGATGAGATTTGAGACCATACTCTTAACTTAAATAAATTGGACTCACATGTGTAAACATCTCATAATTTCCCTGGTGTAAGAAATGAGTAAATAGGGCCAAAATACAATAGATATTGTGAAATGGAAAGAAATTGTTCAAAAGGAAAAGAGAAACTAGAGTGGAGAAGGGAAAAGAAAAGAAGGGGGAAAAATGATTTTTAAAAAAGAGTACTAAAATTTAATGAGTATTTGAATATTGACCTGTGGAATGTTTGAAATAATCAGATCATTATTGGTTAAATAGACAATTATTAGGTTAGTTTATGACATATCTTATATATTTGGAAATATATGTATATATAAATCTAAAAACAAATTATTCCATGAGTCTAAACCTAGAGTTAAGTGAATATAGTTAAGATCACATAAGTTTGATACATACCAAGTAACTAATAGATGTACACTTTCCTATGATACATGTTCAGACCTCAAACATATAAAGTAATCAAAATTTGACATCTCTTTAATTGTGGTCCTGATATTTAATCTTGTTTTATATCTATGGGATTTGATTAAAGAAACATTTTGTTATTGTGAAATATATTTATATATTGGGTAATAAGTCTATTTGTGGTCAGTAACACTTTTCTAGATTTATAAAAGCTCCAAAGACCTCAATTTTTGTCATATTTGTATTTCCCCATAGGTACAGACCTTCAAAGATACAAAACTCAAAAAACATCACACTGGTGACTTGCAGCTAATGTTGTTTATGGCAGTAAAGTTTTTAAGCTCAAATATTTGGCTTTCCCTTGCTTGTGTTCCAGCTACTTGTAATGAAATGTACTTGCCATTCCAACATTAATCAGCCAGCCAGGTGGTGTAAATACTTTCTCAAGGCTTATGCGTACGTACCTGTTATGTGTATGTTATGCATGTGTTACAACACTCCTAATACTCAAACACTGTATGTTGCAGACAATATCACTCTAGAAATTAAAGGCTAAATATTAATAACTAATAAAATACACTTATAGACAAATGTATGCTTTTTAAATGGCATTCTAACAAAGACAACAAATTTAGGCAAAATTTTCTTTATGCCATAAAGATAATGGAAGAAGTTATTCTATACTAAGATTAACAGTTAAATGTGTTTCAGAGATAATAACAAAGCCTAATATTTCTAATACAATAATGTCATACTGATTATCATGGTAAAATATTATGTTGTCCTTGATTTTTTAACCACTACTCCACTTCTTTTTAAATTTTTTAAAAATGGTACTGGGGATCAAACTCATGACCTTGTGCTTGCCAGGCAGGCAGGCGCTTATGCTGCTGAGCTAAGTACCCAGCCTCTTCATAAGTGTGTTTTCTGATAACATTCCACAGGGATATAACTTTAACACAACTGTGATTGGTAAGAAAACAACATATTATTTTCTGATCATATACATATTTCAAATTACTTGATATCAGGATAAGATCATAAAATTAAACCTATTGCCCCCACTTTAATACTGGCATCACTGATATTCTAGGTGTTCAATAACTGAGGTTTAGAGCCAGAGCTAGAAAACTGGGCCAAGAAGACAGACAATATATTGGCTCAGGCTCTCCAAGATTAACAAGGACTCAGGACATGGAGGGACCTTTTCTTCATTATCCCACTACTTTGATGAGTCACCCAACCTGATGAGCCTGTGTTTTCTATTCCTGTGGCCAAGGCTAAGCAGTGAGGTTGGCACTGAAAGCCGCCAACAGGGACCAAATTATGTTAAGCCAGTTTGTGGGACGCCACACTAGGAGACATGTGTGTGTCAAAACCCATACAGCGTACAAAATCAAAAGTGAACCCTCAATCAAAACCCATAGGCTTTACTTACAATAATTACCAATATTGGCTAATACATTTTAAGGAAAGTAGCACATAATGCCATGTGTTAACATAGGAGAACTCAGGGGAAGAAGAGTGAAGGGATAGGAAAACTCTTGATATTTTCTCCTCAATTTTTCTGGAAACCTAGCACTGGCTCGCAAAGTAGTCATTAAGTTAAAAAAAATACTCCCACTCCTAAAGCCACTACATACAAACAATAATGGGATATCACACAACAAGCAAACTTTTCAAATAACTGTTGAACCCAATAGGTACAAATTCACTTTGACTACTCCCTCTCTGAAAGTAACTAAATTGCTGTGAAACTTCCAGAAGCCAAGAACATTTTTTTAAAAAAGGTTTTAGTGAAAATAATTTTAATTCTAATTTTACCAAACTCACTTAGAAATCAATGTTTACTCTGAAGTAGAAGAAAAAAGTTTAAGAGAGTGTGACTATGTAAACTTCCTGAAAAATGTGTATTATTCAATTTTTCATTAAAAAGTAAAAAACAATGAAATCTGGGTAAAGGGCATATGTGAGTTTCATCTACTACCCTTGGAATTTGATTATGTTTTAATTTATGTCAAACTAAATTAAATCAAATTGAATTATACAAAAATTGAAAGTTAATAAAACAAAAAGTTATCACAGCACCCAGTGTGACACTGTTGGAAATGTTCAAGCAATGGTGAGGGACAAACCAACAGTGGAGTTAGGGCAGATCATCAAGCTCAGCTTCGTACTCCAAGTCACCCCAAATCCAGGCTCTGGGTGGGACGCCCAGTCACTATGAGTGACTATCTCCAACAGAAATATCTTCTCAACCAACTGTAATGCTTAAGGGGGAAAGTAATCCTCAGTTCTGTAAGAAAAAAGAAAACAGGGTTACGGCTGCTTTAAAGGATGTGGGGCTCTGGGTCTGCAGATACGCTTATTACAGCAGCCTCTCTATGACCCACCTTAGCCTCTGAGCAGCCACAGGACAGACAGGGCCATGTCTTTCCACTTGGCAAGCTCATACTGGCTCTAGTCTGACATTCAGTGCCTAAGTAGCCGATGTGGGAAAGAACTGTGGAAAAAGTAGGTGCTATACCTTCTTATTTGTTATAAAAATGAAACTTCTCGGTGGGAAATAAATTACAAATAAATCATTCTTTGTTAAACTCCTTCCATCTAATTCATAATTACTATTGTTTTCTTTTTTTTTTATTTTAAAGAGAATAAAACAAAAGAGGGCAGTACAGAGCAGATCAGAACAGGACAACATAGGCAACACAGTACTTTACATTAAGTCAACTGGACATCAACAGTAGCTATCACAATCTCTTTCTCTGTTATAGTTGAGCATAGTTTCAAATACAATAATATCAAACATAACAAAATAGTATAAAACCATTCAAAGAGTGACAGAATTACAGGGCTTTCTGAACCGAATAACAGAGAATGATCAATGGGTACTATAATATCTCATTTTTGATAAAAAATTTTGTTTATACTATCACACATATTCAATCCCAATTAGACACAATGTGATAGATAGAACTAATGGTAGTAGAAGAATAGAAGCATGGTAGGACTTCTGAGGAAGACAATATTAAATCAGCAATAGCTGTCATAATGTTTTGTTTTCTTCAAAACAGCTGTTCATACCATCACACATGATAAAGTCAAACAAAACAAAATAAAACCATTCCAAGTGATAAATGAAAACATTGAAAGGCTTCAAAGCTATGAGATGGGGACTCATACTTATCATAAAGTCTTATATACTCTTATCAACTCTCATACAAGGGAGACTACATGGTATTTACACATGTGAGTTTGGTTTATTTCGCTTATGAGTATGGTCTCAAGTTGCATCCATTTATTTATAAATATCTCAATGTGGTCATTCTTTATAGCTGAGTAGTAATCCATTGTATAAAAATGCCACAACTTTTTTATCCATTCCTCAGTTGATGGGCACTTAGGTTGTTTCCAGGATCTGGCTATTACAAATTGTGCTGCTATAAACATGGGTGCACATATATCACTGTGGTAGGATGTTTTCAGATCTTTTGGGAATATGCCTAGAAGTGGAATAGCTAGGTCAAATGGGATCTCCAGACCCAGCTTTTTTGAGGAATCTCCAGACTGACCTCCACAGTGGTTGCACCAGTCTACACTCTCACCAACAGTGCAGAAGAGTTCCTTTTTCCCCACAGCCTCTCCAACACTTGTTGTTGGTAGTATTTTCTATCTTGGCCATTCTTTCTGGAGTGAGATGGAATCTCAGTGTGGTTTTAATTTGCATTTCTCTCATGACTAATGATGATGAACATTTTTTCAGGTATTTATTTGCCATTTGTATTTCTTTATCTGAGAACT
>PVJX010039062.1:0-15965 GCA_004027295.1 Dolichotis patagonum
TGGGCCAGGCACGGTGGGAGGAAAGTAATATAACCATGTGCTGTAATGACTACACAGATAAAAATTATGTTCTCTGCACAAAGAGCCCCCCTCCCCCTTTCTCTCTCCCAAATCCACCCAAACCATACCAACTATGAAAAGTACAGCCTCCAAGATGATATTCAATCTGTCAGATCTGCAGTCCTTCATTATAAGCATCATCACGATAAATAAAAGAAGGCTCCACGCCGCCCAAGTTGTCAGGGAAGATGCAGGCTCACCAGCCCGTCTGCCCGGAGGAACTGCCAGGCCACGTGGAGCAGGAGGCGGAGAGAATCTGGAGGAGGTGGCTAAGTGCCCCCTCCGAGGGGACACTAGGACACCAAGCCCACCAGGGCCTGCACGGCAGCCCGGGCTGAGTGAATTCCTTCCCACACACTTGCTGATTTCTTCTCCAACTTCTCCAAGGCAACAGATTTTTCAGTCCTTTTAAGATTTCTTTTTGCTCCTAGACAGAAAGTTACCAAACCACACTGCGTTCTTAAATGCCAGACGTGGCATTGGCCAAGAGGCAGACAGTATCCCTATGCTTCCTAGCTGGCCTGGGGGTGGGCCAGCTTGCTGGGGGCTGGTGTGTGGGCTGCAGAATGGGGACAGACCAGGTTCGAATCTCCTCTAGGACACTGTGTAGCTGTGCGTTCCGTCAGTCGGTGGTGGAATAAGAAAATAGAACATAAAACTCACACCCATCTGCCCCCACCCTCATCCCTCTCACCATCACACATCCCATCTGCAAATGCGCAGAGAGCTGAATCCTCTGAGAAAACTTGCGCAGTCCTCAAAGGGAGCCAGGGCTGGCGGACTCCCGCCACTAAGTAGGCTGATCATCACCCACCAGCAGAATGCACCCCAAGCTCGTGCCCTGTCCTCCCGAGACCCGGAGAGCAGAAGTCAGAGTCCTACTTCCAGGGGACAGTAAAATGCCAAGGTCTCATCCTGGATCCTGGAAGTCTGTGGGGTCCAGCGATGGAGGAGCGGAAGGGAGTATCACAGTAGCTAAAAGACCCCAGAAGGGCTGAGTGTGGTGGGAGGTAACAGACCGTCCCAGAAGGTGACCAACATAGCTAGAATGCAGTGCACTTCCTGTGGTCCAGGCAGCTCTAGATAGAGCTGAAGGATGCGAGGACCCTGGTCCTGCCCTCGCCAAGAACACCAGCTAGTCACAGCCAAGGTACCCAGGTCCCTCATTCCCTTCCACTGTTGTCACTAATTCTAAATGCCAGTGACACATGACGACTCACACATCACCTCTGCACCTTCCTGATGACTGCCCCAGAAGGAAGCCTCCAACCTCCAACAAATTTGCAGGAGAACATTAATCACTAGGGGTCATTCTCTGAGAGGACCCAGCCCCTGTGGAAGGAGATTCCATCAAGGACCTCACCAACACAACACCACAGCCCTAGGCCCAGAGGCGTCCCATGCACTTTTTTAAAAAAGAATGCTAGAAGGAATAAATGAGCTAAAGGTTCCATTAGGTGCTGTCGTACATTTCATGTCACCTAATAAAGGGACACTACTCGTCACATGCTCCAAGCCTGTTTCCTCATCCCTAAAAGAGCTAAGGTAACCGCCTTTGAGTTGGTAAGAGACGGCCCCAGTGGTGCAATCAGTTAGCACACAGAGCTTATATAACTGTGGTGAGATTAAGTCAGTAATATATGCACAGAGTCTATATATCTACAACACGCAATATATGTCCAATTAAGTGCAGCTAATATTTAATTGCTGTCATCTTTGTTATTAGCTGCCACTTGGTTAGCATCTATAGAGGCGAGCTGGAAGCTTTCTAGTCCTCCTAATTGTCATAGGAATCCTTCAAGGTGGATAGTAGGATTGCTTTCATTATGCAATATTTAGAAGAGCTAAAGAATGAAATGATGCATACAAAATAACTTCCACCCTGGGACACGGCAGGCCAGGTGCACCCATGTCCTCTCCCCCATCAGAGCAAGATTACCCCGAATAACGTGCGCTTTTGACCTGCTACTGGGCACATGGCAGACAGGGAGAAGCCACCAACCCTCCAGGCTTTCTCAAAATGAAAGCCAGGTTGGAAGCTGGGAGAAGGAGGCAGTGCACTGACAGGAAGCATTTCTCTGCCTTGAGGAGCACCAATTAGCATTGCAATTAGAATTCTGAGCCCAATACCAAGTTCGATGTGGAGGGGCCGGTCCTGCCCACCCCTTTGCTGATCCCATATGCTCAGAGGTCAGCTAGTGTGTCTCCAGGTCTCAGCCATCCTGGATTCATGGAACCAGATGGAGATTTCCAGATTGCCCCAGAAGAGCACTACGGATTAACGGCAAAAAAATGAGCTCACAGTGAAAGGTCACAGAAAAAGGAGGCAAGTAAACGACTTAAATCACAGTCTAAATATCACTAAAATAGATTTAAACACCCAAAGATCACAGGCATTGAGCAATCCAGGATATCCCATGAAGTATCAATGTATGAAATGCATGAAGAAAAAAATGCTGGGATCACAAAGAGGAACAGTCAGCGAGAGACCATCAGGAATGACCAGCAGCTCCGGGAAAATAACCCAGTGTAAGCTTAGAAGCCAATATTTTTGTTGACTAGAAAGACAAGATGGATGATTGGCAAGGTGACTACTGATGACTAAAATGAAAATCTGTGAACACAAGGATAAGAACCTGATTAAATTACCCAAAGTGATACAGAAAAAGAAACTACCGAGGCATGAGAGAAGTAGATAGTGGACGCTCCGAAAGAGCTAATCAGCTTTGGAGGAGGCTGCGGCACAGGTGGGGGAAAGGTCATATTTGAAGAGATAAAAGTTGAGAACCTTCCAGAAAAGAAAAGAAACATTAATCAAAGGCTGAAGAATTGCTATACATTCCAAGGAAGACCAATGTTTCAGATTCTCTCAAGCATCTACTACTACAGAATTTAAAACACCACAGTCAAAAATTAGATATTTAAATCAGCCAGACAAAAAGAAGAGACACTATTCAGAGAAATGACAAAAAGACCTTTTTAACTCCAACACTCAGAAAATATCAAATAGTCTGGCAACCAGAAAGTATCAGATTGTGTCTTTAAAGTGTAAAGACACAGAAATTGCCAACTCAGAATTGTGTGCTTCACAAAACTGCATAGCCAGCAACAACAAAAATAAAACAAAGATATATTCTGCTGTATGAAGTACATGGTCGTCCACTGACCTTCCGTGAAGAAGAAAAAAAGAAAGTGATCACAAAAACAAAGATGTCAAAAGCAGGAAGGAATGTTGAGCTAATAAGCCAGTATAATAAGCATCTGTAAAAACAGCCAAAAAAAGTGTGTGGAAAATAATTAGGAAGTATTATAAAATTATAGAATAATAGCAGAACTAAAATATCATACAACAAAAATATATAAATTGGGTGAATGATTATTTTTATTTTGGATAGTCTCAGGTCTCTTTACCATCCAAAAGGGGTTAAAATGCTTTTAAATTTAGTTATGTTCTTAGGCGTGGTAGCACATGCCTGTAATCCCAGTACTCGGGAGGCTGAGGCAGGAGGATCGCCATGAGGTCAAGGCCAGCCTGAATTACATAGCATGACCCTGACCCCCCCAAAAAACCAGTTATGTTCTTAAATTAAAAATGCATAAGAGGTTGGAACTTGGGGCACCAAGCCAACCAGCAAGTAGCCTGCCACCCTGGTAAGTGACTGTGGTCTGGCAAGCCAAGGCCACCCCAGGGCGGGAAAAAAGAAGCAAGAGCGTTTCCGGAGGTCCGAGCCATGTTGGAACTTAGGGCGCCGAGCCAACCAGCAACCAGCCTGCTGCCTACCGGGGCACGGGCTTAGAATCAAACATACCATATCTCCCCCCCCCACCCCGTTAACAATTGGGATCCAGGGATCTGGGTATCTCTTAGGAGGTGACCATATTTGGTACAGCAAGTAGGGGGAGTTTCCTTCTACTATCTCTGAAGGCAGATATTTTTATCGCCGTTTTGCTTTGCCCTGATTAACAGTGTTGCTGTATGCAATACTCTGTGTTGATGTGTTCTATAATGTTATGTATTTCTTTGATTTTGCTGTACCTAGTAGAAGAGCAACTACTGTGAAGATAACGAGATATACAATGTTGCCTATTACTGTTGTCCTTGTGACCTGCTGTGATGTTCTGTGCCAATTTCACCGCACTGTCTCAATTGGCTTTATTCCATCCTGTTTTGTTGTAACCGTTTGCAGCCCCACTGTGTGTTCACTTTGTATGCCTTAATTTTGTAACATGAACAGCTATTTCTGAGAGGACAGTATGTGGTTTGTCAACTAGTGATTTCTTTATGTTTTTATTTTGAGGTTTTGTATTGTTTCTACCCTTTTTTCTGTACTGCTTTTTTTTTCTCTTTAAATAAAATTTTTTAAAAATGCATAAGAGGGCAGGAAAATATTTAAATACAAAAAGAATAAGCTTGAAAGAGTAGAGGAGAATAAAATAGAAATAATGGAAAAAATCAAATGAATAATTTTTAAACCCTTGACCAATACTTAAAAAAGCAAGCAAGAATAAAATAGAATGATAGAAAAACTGGAAAAAAGAAATCACAGACATAATAAAGCCAATTAAAAGTATAAGTAATCATTAATGGACTGAAATAACAAATTCAAGACTACTGAAAAAAATTTTAAAACTACAAGAAACACGAGGAACAACCAATCACCTAGATAAGAAGTAAAATTTTATTGTCAAATTAAAGTATCTGTGCAACTCTCTTTGGTCAAAAACCCTGTCCCCTCCTACACACAAAAAATGACCAAATTTGGTTTATTGTGTCTATTATAACCAGGTATTTCTATATATTTTATTACAGATTTATTAAGTCACAATTTTTTCTATACCTTACATTTTGCTCAATATTATACCCATGAAGTTTGTGCATTTTGCTAACCATTAGTTTTCACCACTGTAATATTTTTTAGGACTGTGACATAACTGATTTGTGTCATTCTTCTTTTGCTAGATATTGCTATTACAGAAATTACCTGAAAGGGTAAATAAGATACAAAGTCTACAATAGATATTTCAGAAAGGAAATAAACTTCTCAAAAGCAAAGAACAACTTGGATGGATGAAAGAAGAAAAGAAGGGAGGGAAAATACATATCTATATAAAATTATATGTATAATACAAATTATATATATGCAAATTATATATATACAAATTATATATATACATACATATAACAGCTAAGAGAGTTATACTACTAATTTCTTTTAGTTCACTGAGAAAACAGTTTGTGCCTATTTTGTTTGATCAATTTTACACTCCTGTATCTTGTAATCTGAGCGACTACTTTGAAGATAACAACACGCACTATATTAACCATTGTTGATTTCTTATTATGTTGCTATGAAATTCTCTATCGTTGTTTTTAGTTGTTTTTTCTCTTTAAAATAAATAAATAAACTAATGGTGAGAATGCTCTCATATGTCTCCAAAACTTGCTCTCTAAGATACATATTTTTAGGAACATAATCTCTGGTCCAGGAATGCAAATAATGTCAGTGCTGCTAGAGACTGGCGAACTGAAGGTAGCTTAACAGATTGCCATATTTCTGACAAAGGCAGACTGAGTAATGAGGACCAACTAGAAAATCTGGATAACTTTTAAATTAAAAATTACATGCCTAAAGGCTTTGGACAGTTATCAAGCAAACCAAGAGTTACAGGGCCAAGATCCAGAGGAGGAAGGAAACTCACTGGGTTTATTTTCCCCTAAAGGAGCCTCCTGATTCCAAAAGAGGAGGCAGAGAAGCTGAGATGGTGAAAAATTCATAACAATGAAGGGAGAAAAATTAAACATAAGTGGCTATTGATAAAGGAGATTTAATTGAGCTTCCAAACCAAAAGTGACATCTACTTTTTCTATGATTCACTTTTCTTCTTTTGGTCTTTCCTGGAAGGATTGACTGGGTTTCATTTTTCAACTAACTTTAAAGGGATACACCCTATGAGTAAAATAAACCAGGTACATGTTGTCTTTCAAAGGGATTTAACTCCAGTTCAAAACATTTCCACCCCTAACTGGATTAAGAAGAGCTGGCATTGTTAGTACTTGTCAGAATCAAACATTTAAAATTGCTCTAAACAATATGATCATCGTAATGCTCAATTTATTTGTATAACTTTTCCAGTATCAAATCAAAACCAGGCATACAAGGAAACACAGTAAGATGGTAGAAAACAAAGCACAATATAATATGGAATCTTCTCATAGGGCTTTCAGATAAAGGAAGTATCAGACCCAGACTTAAAAATCACTAGTTTAATATATCCAAGTAAATAAAAGAAAATTGGAAAAAGTACATCAGAGAAACATAAACTTAGTAAGATGTATCAAATGTAAATTCCAGAACTGAAAAATGAAATAATTAAAATGAAAAATTTATCAGTTAGGTTTAATAACAAGATACAGCTGAAGAAATAATCAGTAAACTGAAGAATATATCAGAAAAAAATACCTAGAACAATACATGGAGAGACTTGAGGACAGGAAAAAAGGGAAGAGATGTAAGAAGCAGTGAGATACTGCATAGGTCCTAATATACATGAAATCAGAATCCCTGAAGAGCAAGAGAAAGAGAGAGGCAGAGGCAATGTTGAAAGAGATAATGGCTGAGGGTTTTTTAAAAGTAAAAAATTATATTTAGAAAGATTCAAGTTCACTTCAAGCAAATTAAATACAAAAGCTACTACACATAGGTACAGTGTACTAAAACTACTGGTAACCAGAAACAAAGAAAAAAGTCTTAAAACCGGAGAGGTAAAAACTTCATAAACTTCAAATCATTGTGAATTAATACCAGCATCTGACCTCTTAACAGAAATAACTTTTAAAAAGAAGACAATAGAATACAATCTACAATGTATTCAAAGAAAACCAACCTTGTTCCCCAGCAAAAAATAGCCTTCAAAATTATCAAAACAATGAAAATATTTGCAGTTTGGGAGAAATATATTTTCAGGCTAAGAAAATTCACCCAGAAGATCCACACAGTATTGAATCAAAACCAGGCATACAAGGAAACACAATAAGATGGTAGAAAACAAAGACATTCTTCAGAGAGATACTTGGAAGTGTAGAAAGAAAGAAAAAATTGCAGATCAATGAAGCCATAAGTAAATGCAAATGAGTACCAGTGTATTAAAAGAAAGCAATGACTTATGGTTATGAACTATTGCTGTGATTTATATCTAGACGTCTTCCTAAAGCCTCATGGGCTCATAGGTGGGTCCTTGGATTCTGAGGCTTAGACTAACTCACTGTTAGCAGGTGAGGCCTGGTCAGAAGAGGTGGTCACTGTGAGCTTGACCAGGCAGGGTGTTTCTCCCTTCCTGGCTCCTCCTTCGAGTCTCTCTGCTTCCTGTCTGCCATGCTAGCAGCTGTTGCCTTCTACCCTGTCCCTCTAATTTGGAGCTGGCTGACTATTAACCAAAACCTCTACAAACTGTGAGCCAAAGCAACCCTCTTGTCCTTTAACTTGTGGTTGTCAGGTATTATGACTCAGCCATGAGAAAATAATAAAATAATCACAGAATCAAATAAAACACATGGGAACTGTAACATAAATAGGAGAAGGAATAAGTGAAGTTAAAGTATTTTAAGGCCTTTGTGTTGTCCAAGAAGTAGGGAAATTACTTTCTTAAAAAGTGGAGGGGTGTTAGGGGTTGTGGCTAACTGGTAAAGTGTTTGCCTGACATATTTGAGTTTCTGAGTTTGATCCCTAGCTCTACAAAAAAACATAAAACAAAATAAGCATAAATCAAAGAAATCTATTGTAATCTCTGGGGTAGCCATTCTCTAAATGTGCTCCACAGACCACTTGAAATTTCCCAGATCTAAACTATTTTGATAGCAAAACTCATGTACTGTTGGCCTGGCTTACTCTGTTGGCATTTGCAGTGATGACATAAAAGCTATAGAGGATAAAACCACTGGAGCCTGAGCATAAACTGACAAAGATGGTCGGGCAGAACTTCAGAAAAAACTAATTATATGCTGCTTACATGAGAAATGCTTCAAATATAAGAATACAGAAATATTGAAAGTGAGAGGTTGGGAACACATCTAATGTAAACACCGGTGAAGAGCAAGTCAGTATAGTTACGTTGCTAGAAGATAAGACAGACTTGCAGGTATAAAATGTGACTACACATAAAGAGAGGCATTGTAGAAAAAGTCCAATTTGCCAGAATGATGTTAACTATTCTCAATCTGCAAGCACCTGATAACATAGCCTCAAAATATATAAAGCAAAAACTGACAGAGCTAAGAGGGAAAAAAATGAACAAAACCACTATCCCAGTGGCAAAGTTTAACTGAGAGAACAAACAGGCCAAAAACTTCAGCAAGGACACAGAAGTTTTGAATGATGTAATTAGCCAAATTAACTTAATTGAGATTTATAGGACCCTGCATCTAAGAACTACAGTGCAAATCTTCTTTTCAAGTTTACTTAGACATTTACTAACATTGACTATTTGCCGGGTCATAAAGCAAGTTTCAACACATTTCAAAGTATTAAAATTAAATAGAGCTGTTTTCTGATCTGAGTGGAATTCAGCTAGCCCTCAACAACAAAGTAAGTGGAATATTTTGGAAAATTAAGATTTTGAGGTAATTAAGACATACACTTCTAAGAAATGCACTGGATCTAACAAAAAATCACAATGAAAATTAGAGAAAAAAAATCTTCAAGTTAATGATAATAAAATTGTATGATGCAATAGTCTGTAGAATGCACAAAAGCCAATGGTAGAGGAAATTGGAAAAGCCTTAAATGTATATGTTAGAAAAGAAGAGAGCCCCAAACATAACGACCCAAACTCCATCTCAAGAACTAGGGAAGAAAATAGCAAATTGGACCCAAAGACAGAAGCAGAAAAGTGGGTGCAGAGGGACCAGCGTCTGTCCCTTACCATGGTCTACAGGAGGACACTGGGGTAGGGAGGTTGGTGTGGGATATCTTTGCTAATCTCGTGTACACTGTTCTAATTTCCTGTTTCCCTGGCTGCTAAACGATAGCAAACTTCTTCAGATGTTTGGAGCTTCACGTGTCTCCTGGTCTGTGAATTGCCCATCTGGATGTTTTCTCTAGTTTTCTATTCTTTTTTTTTCTTTCTATTCTTTTCTTTTTCTTTTGATTCACAGAATTCTTCCCCAGGCTGGATCCACATTCTTTATTGGTTGTGTGCACTGTAACCATGTCTCTTCCATTTCTTTTAAGATAGCATTTATAAAACAGAAAGTTTTAATTTCATGTAGACAGATGCATCCACATATTTCTCGGATTTAGCTCCTTACTACACTTGGAAGTTATTTTGGAGTTGTAGAAGGCTGATTCCGTTGTTACTGTAGAAGAAATTCAGCCTCAAGCCGGAGAATGCACCCAGCGCTATCCATGGCAAGGTGTGGCATCAAATCCCCTCTGCGGTCCTGCCCTGGCGCCTACGGTGCCTTCCTGAAGCCTCCGGTCTGAGCTTCTCTCAGCTCCTGGCCCCACAGTGGGCTCTGGAGACACAAGAATCAGTGCTGGAAGGACCTGGGCCATCCACGGAGCAGCCTGAAGTCAGAGGACAGTGAACGCTGACAGGTTGAGAAGCAGGTACGAGGCCACTGAGGCCCGTGCAGGGCTGGAAAGTCCAGTCCCTACACAGAGAGGTAGGTGCTGTCTCCTAGTTTTCCTTCTATTTTATTTTATTCTGCTCTATTCTATTTCATTCCATTTTATTTTATTGTGCAGGGGGCTGTTTTCCAGTGGGATGAGCTTGACATCTGAGCTGTATTCCCAACCCCATGTTTCTTGGCTTCCAAAGAGCCAAACACTCGGAAAGTTGCAGTAACCAGCCCGACATAGACGTGCGGTGAATGCAGAAGCCAGGCCCCTTAGAACAAGCTCAGGTTCTCTCGATCTTCCAGGATTTCTGTGCAGAGGGCAAGGAAGAACAGGGCCGCAGGTGACACGGGACAGCAGCGGCAGGCAGCTCTTCCACCAGCCTCCTGACCTGACCAGGGCACTTTGCATGCCAGACCTCCCTGGTTCCATGGTGCCCTCGCCACGCCAGCACCACCCAGCCTTGCCAGCTGTGGGCTGGCGTTCACAGCACCCACTTCTGACAGACACACCACACACACACCTAAGGTCACATGCATACACACCCTGCATTGGCACACACACACCTACAAACACAAATGCATGCATGTACACAAACTCACAGGTCATGGTTCTGTGGGAGCCGTGCCCCTCTCCTTCAGCAGAGTCTCCGCTCCGGAGTCCTGCAAGCCAAAGTGAAATTCCTGAACCTTCGCTGACTCCTCACCCCTGTCCAACTTTCTAAACTGCCCTGTGGATCACACTGGGGACCAAACTGGAGAAGCGGTCAGGTCCAACGACTCCAAGGACGCACACAGTTCAGCATGGGGGAGATTTTTCAGAATTTTATCTAGCACGAAGTTACTGCAAGGCTCAAGTTACATGCAAGTTTTGTGTCAATCTAAAAAATAAAGTTTGCCCTTGAGTTACCCAGCTCTGTGGGCATCCTTGTCTTCTGTCACCTTTGTCTTCCAAACGGCTGAGTTTCGCCCTGACCATGGCTCAGCCCAAGGCTGTGCTTTTTAGGTGACTGTGAGGGGTTCACCTTCCCTTTCTCCGGCATTCGCCCCCTCTCATTGCCCTACACATAGTCAGTCCCAGCCCTAAAGCACTTCACATTTGCTGAAAAGCTCTTCAGTTTCCAAGTGATTAGAGGTTCAAGACCCATCGTTTAAAATTTAAATTAAACCGATTAAAATTACAGGAGCACTTCACATGTTTTAAGCAAATAATTATTTTTTCCAAACAGATCCGGGACTTGGGGCAAGTGGGGCTCTAAGCAAGAAAGAGAAAGTAGGCCGGGGATTTAGCTCAGTGGCTTAAGCCCCTGCCTGGCAAGCGCGAGGTCGTGAGTTCGATCCCCGGTACCAAAAAAAAAAAGAAAAGAAAAAAAAAGAAAGAGAAAGTAACCACTGCTCCCGAGGGAGGATGGACGGGTTCCCTGGTTAATCAGCCCTGCCCTGCTGGGAGAGGACAGGGCCCCCACCCAAGCGCTGTCCCTTCTGCTCCCAGAAATCAGCCATGACCTGGGATCTGCCTTCCAAGGTCACCCAGAGGATGAGACTTCAGGGGCCTTCTTGGAGTTTCTGCTGTGAGCAGAGGTGACCTGGTTGACGGTAGAGGGACAAGATCTCTCAGTGCTGTGGTCCCCGCCCAGCAGCACACACCACATCCCCACGGGCCCCAACATCTAAGACACAAACCTTAGGGCCACCAGAGTACAAGAAGGACCTCACGCTCCTCAGGCACTTTGCATGTCCTGGGCACAGTGATGAATCAGCAGAAGAGCAAACATAGAAATGACAGAACAAAAAACTGGACCTGGTTGACCTCTGAGATCCTTTGGTTTAGCCTCCTAGAGGAGCAGCTATGACCTCAGCTGGGATTTGCATTCGAATAGGAGTTTTCAGACAAACAAAGAACGCAAGAACATTCAAGACCAGCAGTGCAAAGGCCTGTGACACCTGTGTCTGGTGTAGAATGAAGACACATATGACAAACTGCTGAAGGTATCTGCTCTTACCAAAGACAGAACACACAAGATGTCAAGTATTTTTTATCAGGGGCTCTGTGAATACCTACAACCAGAGATCTGTGTTTTAAGTCTTTATCTTTAGCCAAATAGAACCAGCGACCCCCCAGCCTGCCTCCTCCTGACCAGGGGCTGGGGAGGGGTCAGCTGTGTGTGGCAGCGGAGCAGACAGAAGGAAACAGCTCAACAGCTCGAAATCCGCAAAGGGAAGGAGATGGCAGCCCCGCCCAGCTCAGCGGAGACTTTCACAAACAAACCTGCCTCCAGGTTTCCCCGCCCCGTCCCCCCCCCCCGCCCCCACCAGCCCGCTGCAGCCGCCCAGGTTGGAATCCCTGTGTTCCCTAATTAGGCTTCCAAGCCTGGGATCATCTGGGCTGCTTTCCTTGAGCTCTGCGCTGGGGTATGTGCTGTGGGGTTATTTACAGCTGTTCCCCAGGAGGGCCCGGGGCGGGCGGGGAGGGTGAGAGGCTTTCTGTAAATAAGAATTAGCCCTGAGAGAGGAGGATGAGGGAGGCTTCTGGGTGTAGATGGTGGGGTGGTTACCCCACCCCGGAGTGTGGACTGTGTCTAAGGTCGCTGAGCGAAGGAATGAAATAGCCAGGACTGCATCGTGAATCATTTGTCATGATAACATGCGAGGCTCGCCCTCTGTGTCCAGCGGATGGGCGAGAACCAGAGGTCTTGAGTGGCGATTATTTCACAGGGGTGACAGGGGAGATGTGTTCTTGCTTCTCAGAGATGGTTGATTTATTGGCCCCTGGGGGAATAGAAGAGGCCAGCTCCTCAGACAGCCTGGGTGTGGCCTAGACTGGCCTGGGTCTCTAGGGAAAGGCAGTGAACTTGGAGACCAGTGGAGCCATTTCTTCTCTTTCAAGGAACCAATCGATGCCTCTGTCTATGGGGCAGGGTCCCATCCAGCTCCAGCCGAGGCCGGGTCCCTACCTCAGCGGGAGTGGGGGGTGAGGAGGACACTGGCCTGGCAGACGACAGAAAGCCCTCCTCCCATTCCGGTCCTCACGCCAGCAGTGGGTGACCTTGCACGGGTCCTGGGCTCTCAGCCTCCTTGGCTGCATTGTGCATTGGGCGGGGCCAATGGGCGAGCAAAGAAGGGGTCGGCAAGGCCTGCGCTTTGGCCAGGCACTCCTGGGGTTCTGGGGACCACGGTGGAGGGGGCTGACTGACTCTGTGGCAGGAGTCACAGCAGGGGTAAAGCCTTGTTCTCTCCTTCAAAGGTCTGCATAACCCTGTGAGCTGGCGGAGTGGAGAGGGGACAGGACAACAGGAGAAAAGCACAGCTGTCCTGCAGCTGCCCTAGGCCAAGAGGAGTCATGGAAGGACCCAGATCACTCAGCTCTGAAGTCAGGGGAAGCACACTGGGTCCTGCACCACTGGGAGAAGCCTCCCTCCCTCCACCTGCACCCAGACAAACCCTGTCGCTTTCCTGGCCAAGACTGTTTCCTTCCTTAAAGAGGAGAGCATGGGGGAGTCTTCTGGAGAGTATTTCCAGGGACCTCCTAAAACACTCATCACTGCTGCCCTATGTACAGTGAGAGTTGACAGGAATTTAACCCTTAAATGGGGGACCGCTTGCAAAGCAGGTCTTAGTCTCTCTCGTCTCAGGAGCCGCTGTTCCCCACAGCATCTTACAGGACTCAAGTGTGGGGGGCACCCTTTCCGGGCAGTATGTCTGTTGTGCACCCTAACTATGGCTATGTCTGCCATGGGTTTATTTTAACTCTTGCTGTAGAGCTGTGCAGCCTTGGAAGCTGAAGTTCTTGGTGCCTTGGTTTTGACCTCTGTAAAGTGGGTATCATAAATCAGTGCTGGAGGAACAGAAAAACCATTTCATGAATCACAGTCCAGGGGCCTGCAACTCCATGGGAGCCATTCAGGACTGCCCTTTGTCACCCACTTCCTGACACTCTGATTCATTCCACAAACGCTCAATACCTGGCTGTCACTGCTGCCGGCTTCAGGATGCAGGCGCTGAGGTGGAGGCTACGTTAAACTTCTCTGGTGCCCAGGGAGGTCACTTCCAGAGCAGCCAGCATGGACCAAGCTATGTGGGAGGATGATGGGAGAGCACGGAGGCAGAGGGAGGGGAGTCGTCAGAGAGATGGACATGAATAAAGGTGGACCCTGGAGAGACCCCTGTGGAAGGGAGCGATGGTGAGGTCGAAGGTTGGAACAGCAAAGGGTGGGCTCAGGGTTGTCAAGCCCAGAAGCACTTACTGGAAAGTTCCTGTGCGTCAAGAAGGGAGGGCAAGCCGAACAGTCCTCAGACAGCTCACCATTGAGCTGGTGTGACCCAGCAGTTCTGCTCTGAGGAACGTCCCCAGAGAAAGGAACGCTTACATCCACACACAGGCACGCGACAGTCCGAATGAGTGTATCTATAGAACAGAATAGAACTCAGCCATAAAAAGAGATGAAATACCATTAATTAACATGTGGCAACACGGATGGACCTTGAAATTATTATACTAAGAGGAGGAAGCTAGACACACATATGCACACGGACGGACACACACACGTCAGAAATCCAGAACAGGAAAATGCACGAATATTAAAAGCAGGTGAGCTGTTACCTGGGGTGAAAGGGGAAGGAGTGTGGGCCGAGGATAACCAGTGTCTTGTACAGGTGGTTATAATACATAGAACTGGCTACGGTGCTTCGCTTGTACATATCTTTGAAGATCCTGAAAGCCATTAAATCATAAACTAGAATGGATGAATTGTATAGCATGTTAATTACATCTCAATAAAAGCTGTTTCTAAAAACTGCATAGAAGCATCAGTTACTTTCTAACTGCATTTAAACTTTTAACAGTTACTTTGTAACTGCTAAATCTGACCTCCCTATGGAAAGGTTTATTATGTTTCTCTCTTTGCAAATAAAAGAAGAGAAGGTTCAGAAAGGGTAAGTGACACAGCCAGTGTTTATCTGCAGTGTCCCCAAGAAAGCTGGTGGTGTCAAAGCTTTGGCTGCTGATGAGATTTGAAGCGTTATTGGTCAGGAGATCATAATTTGATGGCGTTATTGGGAAGTGATGGAAACAGGAGTCGGGGCTGGGTTGAGGAGCGTAATCATGAGATGTGGCCCTGGGGACTCTAATCCAGTTCCCAGCCACCTCTCCCCATGCCCTTCGCCCTCTTGCTCCCTGCTTCATGGCTGTCATGAGGTGGGCAGCTGTCCTCTGCCACACCCTTGTGCCGTGCTGATTCTGCCTCCCCACTGCCCGAAAGCAATGGAGCCCGCTGGCCATGGACTGAACCCTCCAAAACCGCAAGCCAAAAGAAAGCTTTCCTCCTCCTTGTTTTTCTCGCATATTTGGTCACAATGACAAAAAGTGAACACACCCAGGGTCAGAGCTAGCAAATGTCCAATCACCCTCCCAAAGTTCAAACTTTCCCAAGACAGTTCAACCTCATGTGACTGATAAACCAGCTGCCTCCTCCGTGTACTGAAAGCCAACACCGAGAGACCACCATCTGCCCTCAGATCCATTTAGCCCCTCACCCCGTCCCCCAGCCTCCTAGCCCGTGCTCCTCACTGCTCCCATCCTCACTCCCACCCCTGGCGGTGTGACCAGTGCAGGCTTTGCTTCCAGCCCATCCACTTATCTTCAAAGACGATTTCCGCTCCAAATATTTATAGCAAAATACAGGGCGCCTTCTTTCACTGGGGCCTGCGTTGGAGGTGGTTTTCCCAGTGTGCATGTATTTGACTATCAAATCCTCTGAGGTACATTAAGAGCTTTTGGCTGCGGGTGCTCTGCCCTGGCACCCACCCACCCACACAAGTTGTTAAACCCCAGCTTTCTCCAGGCAGAGGCACTCCCGGGCGGTTCCAGGGGCCACACCCAGGGCACGCTTGCTCTCCACTCACCCTAGCTTGGCAGCACGAAGAAGGGTCCCGGCAGGATGCCTTCTCCCATGGTGGACACGGGTCACCCCGAATTGTCTACACCCTTGGAAACCCAGCACTGCCATGCACCAGCTGTGTGACCGCCCACAAATCACCTTGCTCAGCCCACTCCTCTAGCTGGCGAGCAGGAGACCAAGTAACGTCCAGCTGGCGCTCAGGGGAGCCGTCAGCCAACTAAGGGAATGGTAGCCGCTGCTGTTTCCTCTTCTTCCCTTCTTTGTCACTGTCAAACACCCTCTGTAGCCACTATTGGCCATCGCATTTTTACTCTGCCCAACGACTCTTCTGCAAAACCGTCTCACTCCTTGGACGACCCTGCAGCCTGGGTCTCCTTCACCAGAGAGGACACCGG
>PVJX010039063.1:0-15974 GCA_004027295.1 Dolichotis patagonum
GTTTGGCAGGCCACAGCCACTTACCAGGGAGGCAAACTAGTTGCTTATAGACCTTTTCTTTATTTTTTATTTTAAAGATAATAAAATCCAACAAAGGAAAACAGAACAAAGCCAATCAAAATAAAGCAGCAAAATTGGTACAGAACTTCAAAGCAGGATACTAGGAAAACAACAATAGTTACCATAGTATGTCTTGTGATCTTCACAATAGTTGTCCATTCCATCAGGACATCTGCAGCATCAAACCAAAAACATGACACTATAAAACAAATCAAAACAGAATTCTGAATAAAGCAAAACAATTAATTAATGAGAACAAAGCAAAACAGTGAGAACAATACTGGGTTTTAAAGACAAGACAGAAGTTAATCCCCCATATTTGCTATATTGCATACTATCATCCTCCCAATAGATGCTCAGACCACTGGCCCCAGGCCTGCAAAATCAACCAAGCAATATAAGCATTTACTTGGTTTTTGTATCTTGGTTGCTATCAACTCGGCCTGTCCTCTTTACCGGCTGGTTGCTTACAGTGGGGTGGGTCAGACGCATGGGGGACGCTGTCTAACTTCTCCCTTCCTGGGACCTGCACAGCTTGCGCAGCTCAAAGAGAGGCTGGCTACTTGGCGTCTTGGTTGGTTCCTCCCAGTCCCAGCATTGTGGTTTTGTTTTCTTTGAGACAGGATCTCACATGTATCCCAGGCTGGACTTGAACTCACTACATATCCCAGGCTGACTTCAAACTCATAGCAATCCTCCTGCCTCAGCCTCCTAAATGCTGATATTATAAGTGTGAGTCTCCACGCCCAGTAAAAGTAGAAACTTCAAGGGTAATTTGACACTATAAAAGTTCAATATGGGTATATTTGTACTTTGAGCCAGAATTTTATTTCAGGGATTTCACTCTATAGAGATGCATATATAGTTATGCAAGATATCAAAAGATAGAGGTTTATCACATTGTTTGAATCCATCAAGAATTTGGAGTCAGTGTAAATGTCCGTAGATAAGGTAGGGATAAAAGCCATGTGACAACTTGCAGTACAATATGAGGTGAGTTCTTAAGCACTGATAGGCTATGCCACAAATGTATACTCATAGGTTGTATTAGTTAGCTAGGGCTGTGTAACAAAATACCATGGATGGAGGAGCTTAAACAACAGAAATTTATTATCTCATTGAATTGAGTGTTAGAAGTGCAAGATCAAGGTGCAGGCAGGGCCAAGCTCCTCTGAGTCTTGGCTTCTTTGGTTGCAGATGATTACCCTCCTGTTGCCTATATTGTATGTACATGTGTGTATGTATGGGTGTGTGTCGTACCAGAGGTTACATCCAGGACCTTGCATGGAGCTATATCCTCAACCCTTGCTTTAAATTAAAACACTTTAAAAAAATTTTAAGACTGGGCCTCTTTAAGTTGCTAAATTGCTCATGCTGGGCTCGAACTTGTGATCCTTTCACTGCAGGCTTGCAGGGTGCTGGATTACAGGCGTGTGCTGTTCCGCCTCTTTGCATCCTCCCGCCACACACGCACCACAGAGGTCTCTGTGTTACCCGGCTTCTTCTACTAATAAAGACCCTCAGACTGGATCACACACTTTCCATAGGAGTCCATAGGAATGACACTCCCCCGCAGACCCACCGGACTAGAAACAGCAAGCTTTTACAATTTCATCAACCCAGCGGGCCACAGCAATCTCTTCAGGGGTCTTTTGCCATGTATGGGCACCGTTGGAGGTGCTGGGGATTCAGGGTCTAACATAAGAATTTTAGGAGGAATACGATTCAGCCCACACAACACAGACACAAACAAAGACTGCTAATTCTGTCATCCGCGTCTTCCTCTCCATGTTGTAAAGGCTAGTGTTGGGGCTGAAATGCTGTCTGCAAAGCTCTCCAAAGAACTTTGAAGACTTACTTTTGAGGTTTAAACAGAAGAGAGGCCAATGAGCCGGAGTCTGCTGGAGGGAAACAGCTGTTTGACTTGCAATGTATTTCTATATTCGATATCCTGCTCATGAGGAAGCACTGCTCTATATTTTATTTTTCTAGTGTCATCAGAAGCTACCTAGATAGCAGGGACTAGAGATCATTTCAAGTTTTCTCTGTAATTTTTTTCTTTTTTGGTACCAGGGATTGAACTCACGACCTTGTGCTTGCCAGGCAGGCGCTTACACTGCTGAGCTAAACCCCCAGCTCTTCCTCTGTAATTTTTTTTGATCAAAATCTTTCTGAATACAATTAAAAACATTTAAAAATCCTAAAAAAGGGATAAGAATAAAGTTGAAAAGAAATGAGTGGCATGCATATGGTGAGAATTACTGGTCTATGGTTAACTCAGCTTTTGGTGCACTGCAATCTATTGATGTCTTCAGGGAAATAAAACTGCTATAAAGTTTCATGATCCTTAGTCCCATCTCCATTTTTACTGGAATTATTTTGATCTATGAAGTTTTCTTAAAGGTTAACCTATGTTAGGGAAATGTTATGCCTTCTCTCAAGTGGAAAAAAAAAGTTACAGTCAATTCTATTCACATTCTATTGATCTGCCATAGGGATTAAGCCCAGAAAATTATTAACCGCAGGTCTTGTTTATCAAACGTCAGAGAACTGTAACACTGTTTGAAGGAATGTCATTAGGAGGGGAATCTGCTGTTCGTGAAGCCGCATACCTCCCTCCAAAGTGAGATCATGACGATGTCTCTATTTCTTTTTTAATCTCTTGCTGTGCTGTGTTAATGCGTGGCTGCTTCTCTGGTTCTCTGAGTAGAAGGGGTTGAAGGCTTTGACCTGTGAAGAAGGGGAGGAAACCGGGACCACGCTGAGTGCATTTTGTGCCTTTTTACTTGATCTTCGATGTCAGTCTAGGAGGTGAGTCCAGTATTATCATCCCCTTTGCAGACGAGGAAACCAGGAGGAAAAGGACACTTTGAAAGGAAAGCGGACAGGGCAAGGGCGGAACAAGGGCTCATCATTAGCTCTTTGGATTTGAACCTGAGTTCACTTGAGCATCACCCAGAAGTTCACGTAAAGGCTCCAGAGGATGCTCCAGGGCCCAGGCTTCGGAGTTGTGATGATTAATGTTGATTGCATTGAGAAAGCCCGGAGAAATCAGTACAGCATGTTTAGGAGTGATTGACATGTGTGACATCCAACTGAGTGGAGAGTCCCGCCCTGGATGGGGGTGGCATCCAATTGGCTGGGCCCTTCATGTAACAAAAGCAGGAGAGGGATGGTCTTCTCCCGTCTCCCTGTCTCTCTTCCTCTGTCCTCCTCCTGTCAAATTTGTGGTGTTTTGTTGATCATGGATAACTTTTACATTACTTCGATTTTCATATCATTACATTGAAACATTATCTGTCATGATTACTGAATTTTTTTGGGCATCTCTTGCCTTCAATTTGGCACCTGAAATCAGTTCTGTTGATCTGTGTCATCCATCCTACCCCAGGCCTGGCCCTGGAATGTACACACTATCATTACACATCCTTTCTATTTTTTGGTTTGTTTTACCACATAACCGTACAGTAATTGGAGCAGTTACACTTCCGTGATGCAGTATAATTCCCCAGACTCCCCGTTCTTCTTGCTTGACATAGGTTAACATAGTCCTCACAACGACTGAGGGTAAGGTAAGTGCTGTTTACCCTGCTTTCAGCCTATAAACAGGGAAACAGAGGTACGGGGAGCCCAAGTGCCTCCTCCACACAGCTGGCCAGGAGCAGGACCGGGCCTTGAACCCAGGCGGCCTGGCTGGGAGGGTGGGCGTTACTCCCTTTCTCTGTGTAGCATGGTCCTTGCCCTGGGCGTGGTGGTGCACGCCTGTAGTCCCAGCACTCAGGAGGCTGAGCCGGGGGATCGTTGCGAGTTCAAGACCAGCCTGGGTTACAAGTTGAACTCAAGGCCAGCCTGGACTGCATAGCAAGACCCTGTCTCAAAAAGACAAAAAAAAAAAAGGTCCTGTCTCTGCATTTCTTTCTTACTGTTAATGGGCCTCTTTTAATGTTAACACAGAAGAGTCGTCCCCATCCTTGGCTTCCCAATAGAGATGAAAACAACCATCTCTGTGGGGATATGTGTGTACCGGGACTCAAACCCAGGACCTCACACTTGGCAGGCAGGTACTGCACCGCTGAGCTAAGTTCCCAGCCCTTGAATGTCTTCCCAGCCCCATGGGGACCTCAGTGTCATCCCCATGTCTGTCCATCTCTCCCTTTCACAACCCCGAGCCTTTCTCCCAGGTGGGCTCGGGGGACCCGCCCCCCGCCTGGCACTCTTATTTTGAAGGTAAGGACCCCACAGGCAAAGCCAGCAATCTGTCTGCTGCGTGCCGGGCGGGCCACTTCGTCACAAGTGCAGGGAAAACATTTGGAGCACAGATTGCGCAGCACCTGAATTTGAAATGTTTATTTCTTGGCTGGCTTTTATTTTCTTCCAACTATCAAAGGGACTCTGGCTGAAGTTGACGCATTAATCACTTGTCTCGTTTCATTTCTTCAGTCCCGGTTATTTTTAAACGGTAAGTAACATGAGTTACTGCCCTTTGCGATTGGGAAACCTGTTCACAATTCTGAGTGGCGTCTACCTCTTCATGTGCGTTGTCTTTCCATGCTTTTCTTTGTTTTTTTGGGTGACAATTAAAGGCTTATGGTTCTTTCATAGACCCGCATGCTCGTTGTTGGTACAGTTCATGCACTCTGGGCTGTTTAGTTTAGGTACTGGTGATTTCTAGAAAACGGGAATAAGGTTGGTATTTCTCCCCAAGTGGATTACACCGAAACCCTGGCCTCTCCTGATTCCCAAGCAGCAGGCTGCCTTCCCACTGAGAGTCCTCTGCCGATCCTGTACCGGGCCTTGCATTCACCTCCTCCATGGCTGAATTCCATGGTCACAGCCTGTGCCCAGCAATGCAGGGTTTGCAGGGTGCAAACCCTAAGATGGTGCATGCCTCTGTGTGTGTTCATGTGTGTGTACGCACACATGTGCGTGTTCCAGTCTATTGTTATTTCTTGCACAATGAGTGGGTAACAGCCAGGCAGGATCAGGTCCCCTGAAGCATGGCAGAGGCGGGGACAGGAACCAGCCCTGCTGGTGGTTGTGCCTAGTCCCCGAAGGTGGCAGTAAGTTAGCAGGTGTTACAGGGTGGACTGTTCTTTTTCCAAATTCAAACTGAGGTCCTAATCCCTGCAGTAACTCCAGACGTGAGTGTATTTGGAGAGTGAGCCTTGAAGGAAGGAACTGTTTGGAAACGGGGTCTCACCTTGCACTTTAGGCTGACCTCAGACCCGTGGCTGTCTTTCTGTTTCAACCCCGGAGTGCTGGGATTACAAGTGTGAACCACCCAGCCTGGCAAAATGGTAATGACATTAAAATCCAGGCAGAGTGGCTGGTGTCCTGCTGAGACGAGGGGATCTAGACACAGTGACAGATGCAGGGAGGGCCACTTGGAGACACAGGGAGAAGGAGGCCCTCCTCAGGTCCAGGAGAGAGGCTTCACAAGCAACCAGCCCGCCTGATCTCAGCCTTTGAGGCTCCAGAACCATATGAAAATAAATTTCTACTGCCAAAGCCAACCTGCCTGTAGCTATTTGTTATAGGAATCCTAGAAGTAAAGACAGCTGTAAAGTGGGTACAACAGAATGGGCCTATGGTTGGAGACACAGAGTTGGTAAGCCAGTCAAGGTAAAGGCCTCATTAATGTTACTGTTCCTGTATTGTTTCCTACCCATAGGTTTTTTTAAAAAAAATTCTGAATTGTTTTGGTAATTGAATAATGCTTCTACCCTAAATAAGCTAAGTACCGGTGGATGCACCTGACTCGTGTTGGGTCACTTCCTCAGAAGCCCATTGCTTTTGGTAAATATTGTAAACTTTGATGCCCGAAGAGCAGGTCATCCCCGCATGCTGGCAGTCTGACACAGGAAGATCATGATTTTCAGCCCTGTCTGGGTAATTCAGCAACTTAGAAAGAAAAGAAAAAAAAAAGGAAAAGGACTGGGGATGCAGCTCAGAGCAAAGTCCCTGGGCTCAATTCCCTGTACTGCCAAAAAAAAAAAAAAAAAAAAAAAAATCAAATACATATTCCTGGCCGCACACCGAGGATATACAGCTCAGTGATTTTCCCTCCTGCTCACGGACGCCGCCCAGCGTCTGAGAGACCCATACTGAGTATTGGTAGCCTGGGAAAAGATCAAGATTTAAAAGTCAAAGTATGAGCCGGCTGTGGTGTTGCACTCCTATAATCACAGCACTCGGGAGGCTGAGGCAGGAGGATCCTTGTGAGTCTGAGACCAGCCTGGGCTACAAAATGAGCTCCAGGTCAGCTTGAACTGCACAGTGAGACCCTGCCTCAAACAAACAAAACAAAACAAAATGTCAGCGTAGGGATCCTACTGACTGTGTATCATTTCCTCACCAACATAAAGCCGAAAAGCCTTAAGTGGAACCGCTCTAAGTGGGGACCAGCTGTGCACTGAGGGACCGGCTGCAGATGAACAGGGGTCTGGGCTGCCACTCAGAGGCCCCTGGTCCAAGAGAGGCCCCACTGGGCACTGAAGAAAGTGGGGGAAGGGGTCACTGTTCTCCAGGCCAAGCTCTGTGCTGGGAGCTGCATGAGCAAACATGATTTCCTGATTCTAACCACAAATGCAGGCCTTCAGCCGGGCAGAATCTCCACGGTCATGTGGATGGGCCGCATCTAATCAGCTGAACACCTTAAGAGCAAAGGTTTCCATGGTGACCAGGGAGCCAGGGGCCCAGCACCCTCTGCCTCTGTCTGGAGGAGAAGCGGGAAGGGGAGAGGGTGAGGCTGTGGAGGGCAGGGTCACGCTCAGGCCTGCAGGTGGCCCACGAATCTCCCCATAATTCACTGCGCAGGGCTGGGCTGCCCAACCCCAGCTACCCCGGGCACCACCGGTCAGCACGGGGACACGGGGTGCGCAAAGCGGGATGTACAGACGCCACTTTGGAATGGGAACGCGGAGTCTTTCAAGATGTCCAAGATTTTCTTTCTTTTCTTTTTAAAGCTAACCAGTGGATTTATCGTTTCCACTTATAAATACACAATTCTAATAAAAATAGCCAGAGGATTCTAGTGCTAGAAGTCATTGAATGTTTTGCAGAACATTCGTTTGGGAAAACGACGGCGCCTGTGACAGAGACAGCGCGCAGCGAGAAGAGCACCTCGTGTGCGATTCTGTTACCGGGTGCAAGGCGGGGCTGCCACCGTGGATGGGCTCCAGACGCCACTGCACCCCCCGCCAGCCCGGGACCGGGAGCCGCTGCGCCGCCCAGCTGTGCGTGGGCCTCGGGAGCCCCAGCAGCGTTTACGCAGCTCGATTCAGCCACGGGCGCTCCTGCGCGGTTATCTCAAAGGTGGAATTTAAGCCGAAGAAACTGCCTATACGGATATGTTCATTGCATCGTTTTTTAAAAAAAAACTTTTTTTTTTAATTTTAAAGAGAATAAAAGCCAACAAAACAAAACAGAGTAAAGCCAATCAAACAAAGCAGCCAAACTGGTACAGAACTTTGAAGCCGGACAGTAGGAAATCAGCAGTGGCTACCATAGTATATCTCCTCATCTTCACGATAGTTATCCATGCCATCGGACATAGCAAAATCAAACCAGAACAAACGAGAATAAAACCAATCAAAAGAGAACACTGAACAAAGCAAAAACAGTTAATTGGAACAAAACAAAACAGGACAATATTGGACATCAACAACAAGGCAGAAGAGAATCCCCGTATTTGCTATACTGCATGCTGTCTTCCTCCCTAGAGGTGCTCAGACCGCGAGCCCCAGGCCTGCAAAGTCAGCCAAACAATGCCAGCATCCAGTTGCTTTTCGTAGGTCATCTCAGCCTGTCCTCCGAACCAGTTGCTCGCAGGGTGGGGGTGGGGGTGGGGGTGGCCTTGATTCTCAGCCCACACCTGCTGGCCCATGGGAGGTGCTACCTGGCTTTCCTCTTCCTGGGTCCTGTAGCTTGCCTGCATCATTAGTCTTGACAAGGGGGGGGGGGAGGAACTAAATTTACAGATGTCAAATAATAATCTTAAATGGGTTCTTCTTTCTTTGTATAAATACCCAAGATCTGACCATTCCCTGGCAGGATAAAAACTTGAAAATTAGAATTTTGCTTAAAATTGAGCACGAACAGGGGAGACAGGGCCTGGCGCTAACTGAAGGTTCTGCCCACCACGTGAAGCCCTATCAGATTTGGAGATCTAAATGTAAGTTTCTTTTTTCCTCCTAGTCTGGAAAGTACACTGTGGTGATTATTAAGATGATTTTCCCAGTTCTAAAAAGCCCCAATCCTGTTTGCCTTTGGAGCTTCTCTTGGGGGAACTGGAGAGAGGGAGAGACCAAGACAGAGACAGAGAGACAGAGAGACAGAGAGAGAGAGAGAAAGAGAGAGAGAGAGAGAACATTAAAGCCAAGCCTCACTGGTGTTGGCCTCTGCTGATCTGTCCTCTGTCCTGAGACGCAGGGCTCTGGGCCCCAGGGTGGGGCGTGGAGAGACCCTGGGCCCCCCTATTTCTTCTCCTTTCTTGACTGTCTGATGTCAGAAGTGGTGAATCCTCGGGGGCGGGGGGCGCTCGCCAGGGTCTCCCTGCAGTCACCTCCTCCCTGAGCTGCTCAGGGTGACCACTCTGATATCACTGGTCCTGCAGAAGGTGCTTGGAGAAGTCAACCTAACAGCCTGGCGACCGGATATAGACACAGGACGATCGAAAAATGCGGTTAATGCTGCAATACAACATTTACTCCAGTAAAAGGCACATGGCCTTTAATTGCCTTCAAACTCTTCCCCCTTGCGGTGAACTCTTGTCTCCCATCATTCCTGCCACTTTCGGGAGCAGTTCTGGAAGCCCTTTTTTATTTTTTAAAAATTTTTGAGAGGTTTTATAAAACATACAATGCTGCTACTGAGTGGGATCCAGAAAGGGGAGCTCACAGAAACCCGACGCTGTGTCCCCACCCAGCTTGTTCACCAGAGCTGGCGCTGCCCCCAAAGCAGAGGAGAGGAAAACATTCGGAATTAACTTGGGACGTGGAGGCCGCTGTAAGGACACAACTCGAGACACCTGTGAAAGCCTTCCAGTGACAAGAAATAGATGTGCACGTGTCCATAGATGTGTAACTGTCAAAGATAGTTAAGGCACTTGTATTACTAATTTCTCTTAGTTCATTGAAAAGAAAGGTTTGTGCTAATATTGTTTGGACAATTAAATTCAGATAGCTTGGACTTGGAATAACTAATTTAAAGATAGCAATATGCCATGTATTAATGAGTTACCCTCTAATCATCATGTTTTGAAATTTTGTTACTTTTTTCTCCTTAAAATAAAAAAAAAACCCAAAGTGGCAAAAACAAAGGGATCAGTGCATTTGATGCAAGGGGGAATATTTGGAGGAGATTCATGGCTGTGTCTTTTACTCTGATACATCTAAAAAATAATTTAAACATTCCCGTATATTTCGATCAAGCCGTCTAAGTATCCTATACAGAATTGTAAAGGTCTCTCTGTAGAAGATGGAAACCAATTTACCAAGAGAAATGGCAACAGAGGAGAGAAAGCATAACAGCAAACACGGTAACTACAGGATTGCCAAAGACACAGTAACAAGCCTTTCCCAAAGCCTCCCACCGACCTGGCCGGGCTCCCGAGGCCTGGCCCATGGCTGCTGCGGTGCCTGCAGTAAGTGCCTGCTGGGCTGCTCCCCGAGGGCTCTGGGGGCTCTGCCTGAAGGCCTGGCCACCCCCGTCCCCCTGGTGATGGTGGGATCTTTAAATAAACACAGCCAAGGAGAAGAGAGGGAGAGGGAGAGAGAGAGAGAGGGAGAGACAGAGAGAGGAATAAGAAGCCTGTGTTCTCCTGCACACAACAAGCCTCCTTGTGGCTGCGGCCTGGGAGCTGCCGTCCAGCTGTCCCAAACATTTTCTCTTCCAAGAAAGCACTTTACAAATGATACCTTGGGCAACAGGAACAGTTCTGAGTCACCAGCCACACAGCGAGCCGAAGGGTGGGAAAGTCCTGCTGTGCTGGGTCCAGGCAGGCAGCCACTTGGAAGCCAGGCCGGGCTGTCCCTGCGGCATCCAGGTGTGATCCCGGTGCCACCTCTCCCTCTTCCCCTCAGATGAGGGCTGGCTGGGTGCTGGGTGCTGGGTCCTGGCCAGCCAAGGGTCCTCGTGGGCAGCTGAGCTGAGCCGTCCAGCCTTGTTCTCTTCTCCTTTCCCACACCTAATCGCTCTCTTTCCACTGTATTTTATTTTTTTGCTGAGTGTCTGCTGTGCACCAAGATGCACCGGCCACGAAGGAAGCTGCAAAGAAGTACAGGGAGCTCTTGCACAGCTCCAGCTTGGGAACCGGGAGCTCGGCTTGGGAGGCAGGAGCCTTGGTCAAGAGTAAAGAGTCTTTGTCCCCAGAATGCTCCTGTCACAGATCCACGGCATGCTGCTCACTGAGCATTTCTGAGCTCAGTTTCCTCGTCTGTGAACTGGGGGTCATGGAGCTCGTCCTGCTTTTCCCACTCTGTCGAGGTTTCATGGAGGGTCTGTTCCACTGGTGGAGAAGAAAGCCTCTCAGGTCTCAGGGAACTCTTAGGGAAGACGTGGAACTCAGGGCAAGTCCTCCAGAATGCTTAGGGAACGGTGATGAAGAGCCAAGCACACGCAAACCCCAGAGACGGTGTGAGCTCGAGGAGGGAGTTTGAGGTTCCTAGCTGTGGAGAAACGAGGGTCACACTGAGTGGGCTCTTGATTCCAAGCCTGATCTTGATATTGAGGGGAGCGTGGATGAACTAGAAGGCAGCAAAGGGAGAGAGTTCAGTGGGGCAGAGGCTGAGTGAAGCTTCAGGTGCGTGAGCTAGAAGGGGGACTTAACATTCATGAGAACTGTCCAGCGCGGGGTCCAGAAGTGTTTAGCCAGCTCCTGGGAGAAAGGTCATGAGTGACCTTTGGTGACTGAGGGAAGTGTGGCTAGCATCTCGGGCACCAGTGATGAGAGTGGAGGAGAGCCTGGGGGAAAAGCATGGGGAAGAGAAGAGCAGAGGGCTGAGATTTGGGACCCCATCCCCACAGCACTGGATAGAAGGAAGCAGAGACAGAAGAACAACTAAAGACAGAATCAGAGCCAGGAGAACAAGGGAAGCAGGACTCCTGGTACTTCCAAAAGGCCAAGGGGACCTGGGAGGGTGCCCCTGGGCCTGACCCGCCAGTGGCCGCCTCTGCATGCCCTGAGTTTCTTGCTCGGTCTGTCTCAGTCCTGTGGGTCTTCTGATGGGCCATTCAGGGAGCTTTGGTGGAATTAGTTTCTCTAAGCACTTTGCCTTTTCATTTATTTTAAAAGAGAAAATCTGGAGGAAATGAAACTGGGGTGTGGAAAAAGCTTCAAAATATTATCACCAGACCGATCATTTACTGTGTGACTATTTTGTTCACTAAATGCTGACATCTAATGGGAGATTGAAATACACAAAATGTAACGTTACAGTTTTGGGAAAGGGATGTAACGGGCCATTTTGGGTGTCTGACTAAAAGATAGCATCTTCCCAGAACTCACACACAAACGTACAAATTAGGGGCAGGTTTCCTGATGCCCCTCTGGGCCATGGGCCCAGATAAAGACCTGACGGACAATCCAAGCTCTCCAAGTTACAGGCCTTTCTGTTCCCCTTTTTTCACTTGTACAATGACCATGTTCTGCTATACAATAACGCTAAGCTAACACAAATACCGCACTGAGAAGCTGAAGAACGTGGTCTGGTGAAACTCAGTAGTTAATATCTGTTATGGTTATGATTATCTGGCTATTAGGTAAAATCTCTGAAGTGAAATGGTTATTCTCTGGACAAAGTCCTTTTCCCCTAAATTGCTCACTCCTTCACACACACATTTCCCTTCCATTCTCACCTTGGATTGATTTCTGCTCGGTCCTAGGGAATGAAAAACACTAGCGCTGCCATCCTTCTTGTCAAAAAACGGGCACCTTCGAGGCATGGAAATAGTTTCCTTCAACATTTTCAGTGCCAAGGGCAAAGAAAGAAAATTGGAGCAAAAGACGGTGCTTCTGTTGGTCAGATTTTTCAAGAAGGTGAGTGTAACGCATTTCATGCATGAAGATCTCATGTCTTGGAAATCCATTAATTCAGAGTCACTGCACTCTTATATTGAATAGCATTGCCTTCTACTGTCCTTAAAAACTGGGTTTACTAAATTAACAATACAAACATGAGGGCGGTTTAGTGCTCAGATAAGATCATCATTTTACTTTTACTATAGTGTTTTGAGACTATTGTTACCATAATTTAGACTGAGAGCTACCAAAGGGTAGGGTATCTATCTCATTCCATTTTGTGCCTAAGACTAATTGGATAAATGATTATATTTAAAGAGCAAACAACTTTCCCATTCATTCTTTAAACCATTTTAGCAAAATGTGTTTGCAATGAACTCATTAAGGCACAATTGCCAATGATTGTCTGTTCATTAAGATGCCTACCTGGCAAACTCTTCGTTAATCTATGATTCCTATTGTTCTACAAAGGATTAAGATAATTTGAAATGTATTGAATAATTCAGAAGCTTCCCTAACTTGGAATGACCATACCAATTAGATCAAATTACTCTTGCACTAACATTTGTTCTTTTAGAAGAGCTTTTGCCATAAAGGAGGAAAAGCCCAAGAACTGGCTTATCTTCAGTGCCTTAGGGGTTAATGAGGAGCTCCATTAGTGATTTTTAAAATTAAAATTCCTTTGAAATCACTTTATATACCACTTGAGTCCCATTATGTGTGGGGTTTTTTTTGCCTTAGTGCAGAACAAGCTTCTGAATATAAAATCAAACTGGGATTTGCTCTTAAACAATGTGAAGGGGAAAACCAGATGTTTTTTCGTGATTGTATCTGGATTGAGTAGGAAAACGTACTTGGAGGTAAAACATTTTTCATAAGCTCTGAGGACAAGGTGCTGTGTTCTGCTGACGAAGGGACAGTATGGGACAAAACACAACGTTGGTCTGGCTTGGAAGGGCACCCGAGGCCCAGCCCAGCAGAGCTTGCTGGGCAACCTCTTCATGCCTCACTAGCCATGTGGTCCCTTCTAACCAGACACCCCGTCACAGCTCCACAGGTGCTGTGTTTCCCAGCGGCTACCCAAGCCCTCTACAGCTCACGGACTCCTCCCTGCTACTGCCTGGGGCCTGGAAGTCAGGCCTGAGATGGACTCCTGCTGTCCTCTGAGAGTCTCTCCCAGCCCTCCTGAGGTCTTATTTGGAGACCCTGTCCCCATGTGCACTTGTTTTTAATTAGTGGTTCCTGTGTGTTTCCTTCAGGCCAGTTGCTGTGCTAAGTGCTCTGCTGTTGTTATAACAACCTAGAGGTGGAACATGTCATCAGCCCCATTTTACAGGTGGAAAAACAGGTTTGGAATGATTACTTAGTTTTAGCCTAGTCTTGTTCCTATCTGATTCCAAAACCTGGGTTCTCCCTCACAATGTCATTCTACTTCCTCTAAATACTCCATAGTAGCTTTGTTACTTAGATAGGCATCAGTTTAATTAGAAGTAGTTTTCATTTTTCTTTGACGTTTTCTCTGATTTTAGGTTGGAGAGTGAGGCTCTCTGATGGCAGATATCAAGCCTCATTCTCAGTATTTTCCTTTGGTTGTTAACACAGTGTGTTACACAATGGATGCTTGGTAAGGAGTGACATTAAAATAGATTGCTTAGAACCAGGAGGTGGAGGGAGAAGGGAAGGAGGAGATGGAAGTGGGCATATAAAGAATCAAGATGTTTTATACACATGCTCCTGCTCCCCATCATGAGAGTAATTATTAAGGACTACAAACATATACTAATAAAAATAAAAATGAACTAAAAGATTGCTCAGAACCAAATTGATGCTGCAAATCTTGAAAGTCAGAATTAGCTGCAATTTCAATCTTTTTCTCCTTACATAGCTCTATGGAATAAACATTTGCATTCTCTCAGAATGTTGAAGCAATTGCATTCCAAGTTGATGGTATTTATAGATGAGATATTTGAGGGGTATTTACAGTTAGATTAGGTCTTCAGGGTGGAATCCCTGGGAGACTTCTCATCATGGTGTGAGCACACAGGTTACATGAAAACCAAGATGGCTGCCTGGAAACCAAGATGGCTGCCTGAAAACAAGATGGCTGCCCAAAATTCAAGGAGAACCAAATTGGTTAACAACTTGATCTTGAACTTCTAGTCTCTAGAACTAAGAGACAATAAATGTCCATTTCTAAACCATCTAGCCTAGGATATTTTGTTATAGCAGCCTGAGCAGACTAAGATAAAGAGGTAGAGTCACATGACATTTAGTCAGTGACAGACCTTGTATACGATGGTGGCCCCATAGCGGTATATTGATGTCACAGCTGTCTTAGCTCATGTGAGTACACTCTGTGATGTTTGCAGGAAGACAAAATTCCCCAGCACATTTCTCAGAACGGATCCTCTTTGTTAGGCAATGTGCAGCTGTATGTTAGAAATCTAGGAAATTTATGGAGAGTTTGGACGAAAGGGAAACACCAACAGGGCACATGGAGAGAGAAGGGCTTGTAGCTAGAAAGAGAGCAACTTGAGTGTTCTGTGCACTCAGAACAATTACAAATTTAGTATCTGACAGAGACAAGCAGTTAGAATCTTTATTTCAGCTCAACTCATCAGAAAAGGCATCATACTGCATTCTGTAATTCTTTTAGGGCCGCACTAATCAGACCAAGAAGCCCCTTAGAGTGACCTGCCCACTGCTTGTGCCACCTCTGTTGGTTCCTTTCCATTGCACTTTGCCTCCAGTGCCATTCATTCTCAGGGAGAGCCACTCAGTCCTAGCCTAGAGTGTGGACATTTTGACAGAACCTCTTCCCTGGCAGGTCACAGTGTGGGAGAGAAGTTCATGGCTGTAGCAGAACAAAAGTCGAATGGGCCTCTTAGACTGGCTTTGGAAGGAGAAGACAAGCTGTGAATTGATCTACAGGAATAGCTGTGGTGGTAAGAATGAGAAGCTACCTCAGAGACAAGTGGGACTTTGACCATTAGAGCAATAGCAGAGGGAATGACGGAGCACTGGCTAAGGACTCCTGGCTTACCTTCTCTGTCTCGTTTGCTTCTTTCAATGCACCACGAAGAACTCCCACATTACAGATGAGGAACTGGAGGCAGGAAGAGCATAAATTACGTGCCCAAGGTTTTAGATAATAAATAGCAGGGCCAGGAATTGCGTCCACACAGGTTGAAGGACAGAGTGTGTTCTCCAAGTTACTCTTCTCTACAGCTATAGCGTGGAGGTGATGTGACACAGATACCTCTTCCCTCTTTCCTCCTCATGTTTCCCTTGGCAGGTCCAAAGCATAAAGGTTGCCTGTTACTGCTGGTTCACTATTTTATAAGGATGCTGCTATTTTGGAGGCAGCAAATTTTGAGTTTCAACAAATATACCCTTGGTGCTTCCTGGATTGCCTGGTGCATTTGCACAGGAGGTAGACAAATAATTTTGAGTGCAAGAGTGGTATAAGAGAAGGGACCATGGTGAAAATGACAAGGGGATCTTGACATCAACTCTCAGGAAGGTAGGCTGGATTGGGTTAGAGTATAATTGCAAATGACCCTTCAGTCTCAGGAGGTTAATGGAAGATCTCTAATTTCTTAAAGATAGGTGGCAGGATGCTCTGTAATCACTCAGGTCTCAGAATTACAGAATCTCATCTTGTAGGTACTTGTAGAATCACTCCTGTAGGGAAAGGCAGAGAGATAAATCTGGTAGTCACACTAAAGTGTTCACCCAGAAGTAATTCACATCACTTCCGTTGACATTGCATTGATTAAAGCGAGTCCAATGGCCAACCCTCATTCAAGGAGATGGAAAAGGGTGATTATATGCTCTGCCTTGGAGGAGAAGACCCAGGAAGAGCCTGTGAACTACTCCCCGTAATGCCTCAGTG